>CM070791.1:32112414-32163344 GCA_036346955.1 Dipus sagitta
GGAGCGAAGTAAATGAACAAACTTACCTTACTTGTTTCACATTAACTACTGTTTGTTTCTGTTTTCTTATCTGATGAACGAAGTACACGAACGAAACTTACCTTACTTATTCACAAAATAAATAAACTACTGTTTGTTTCTGTGTCTTATCCTGATTTGAAGCGAAGTACATGCACAAACTTATTTATTGTTTCACATAAACTACTGTTTGTTTCTGTTGCCTTATCCTGATGAAACGAAGTAGAACGATGAAAATTACCTTACCCTGTTTCATATAAACTACTGTTAGTTTTGTGCTCTATTCCTAATGGCGAAGTATACGAACAAACTACTTTACCTGTTTCACATAAACTACTGTTTGTTTGTTCTGTTATCTGAGGGAGGAAAAGTACTATGAACAAAACACATATCTTTAATTTTTTTACACTTAAAAATACTCTTTGGTTCTGTTGTCTTATCTGGTGAGGACGTGCGCCCCCAAACCAACACTTATTTACTTATTTCCATAAACTCCTGTTTGTTACTGTTGTCTTATCCTGATGGAGCGAAGTAACTGAAAAAACTTACCTTACTTGTTTCACACAATCATTACTTTTTTTTCTGGTGTCTTATCCTGTTGAAGCGAAGTACAATGAACCAAACTTACTTACTTGTTTCACTTAAACTACAGTTTGGTTTGTTCTGTGATCCTGATGGAGCGAAAAGTACAATGAACAAACGTACCTTACTTTTTTCACTTAAAAGTATAGTTTGGTTCTGTTGTCGTATCTGGGGAGCGTGTAGAAAAAACAATCATTTGTTACTTTATTTCACACAGATTTCGTTTGATTCTGTTGTCTCATCTGATGGAACGAAGTCATGAACAAACTTACCTTACTTGTTTCACATAAATACTGTTTGTCTCTGTTCTCTTTTTCCTGATGAAGGAGTACAACGAACAAACTTAATTACTTGTTTCACTTTTTATAGTGTTTGATTCTGTTTCTTATACTGATGGAGCAAAGTAGAGAAAAAACCAAACTTACTTTATGGTTTAACTTAAACTACGGTTGGTTCTTGTCTTTTCCCTGATGAAGAGAAGTAAAACAAAAAATTATTCTTATTTGGGTTTTCAGAATATAATCTATTTTTTCTGTTGTCTTATTCCTGATTGAAGCGAAGTACAACGAACAAACTTTCTTACTTGTATCACATAAATAGTGTTGTTTCTGTTGTCTTATCCTGATGAAGCGAAAGTACTATAAAACAAATTTATGTTACTTGTTTCACATAAACTACTGTTTGGTTCTGTTGGTTTCCCCTAGGGGAGCAAAGTACAATGAACAAACTTACCTTACTTGTTTCACATAAACTACTGTTTGTTTCTGTTGTTTATCGTGATAAAGGGAAAGAGAACGGAAAAACTTCCTTTCTTGTTTCCATTAATACTGTTTGTTTTTTTTTTCCTATCGAAATGAAGCGAAGTAGAACCCAAACAAAAACTTTCTTTATTTGGCTTCACATAAACTACTGTTTGTTTTTCTTGTCTTATCCTGATAAAGTGAAGTAAACGAAACAAATTACTTACTTGTTTCACAAAAATTCTGTTTGTTTCTCTTGTCTTATCCTGATGCAGAAAGTACAACGAACAAACTTACTTTACTATTTGGTAAAAAATACTGTTGTTTCGGTTGTCTTTCCGTTGAAGGGAAGTAGAACGAACAAAATACTTAACTTGTTTCACTTAAACTACTGTTTGGTTTGTTTTCTTACTCTGGTGGAGGAAGTAGAACCAAAACAATCATATTTTATTTAAATTTCCCAAGATTCTGTTTGTTTCTGTTGTTTTATCCTGATGAAGAGAAGTAGAACGAAAAATTTCCCTTATTTTTTCACATTAATACTGTTTTGTTTCTTTTGGCTTACCCGATGAAACGAATTTGAACGAACAAACTTACCTTATTGTTTCATATTAACCTATGGTTTGTTTCTGTTGTCTTATCCTGATGAAAGTGAGTAGAACGAAAAAATTATTTATTTATTTCACATAAACTACGTTTGTTTCTGTTTCTTATCCTATGGAGCGAAGTAAATGAACAAATTACCTTACTTGTTTTCACATAAAACTATGTTTTTTTTCTGTTTTTCTTATTCCTGAACGCGAAATACAACGAACAAACTTACTTTATTTGTTTCACAAAAAACTACTGTTTGTTTCTGTTGTCTTATAGTGTTGAAGCGAAGTACAATGAGCAAACTTATTTTACTTGTTTCACATGAATTTACTTTTTCTTCTGTTGTGTTATCCTGGTGAAAAGAAGTAGAACGAACAAACTTACCTTACATGTTTCCCTAAACTACTGGTTATTTCTGTTGTCTTACCCTGATAAGCGAAGTAGAAAAAAATTTTACCTTATTTGTTTCACATAAACTACTATTTGTTTCTGTTGTCTTATCCTCATGAAGTGAAGTAGAACGAAGAAACTTACTTTACTTGTTTCACATAAACAACCTTTTTCTTTCTGTTCTGTTATCCTGATGGAGCGAAGTAACAATGAACATACTTACCTTATTGTTTCACATAAACAACTTTTTGGGTTTTCTTTTGTCTACCCTATGAAGCAAAGAACTACGAACAAACTTAGTTATTTTGTTTCAAAATAAAACTACTGTTGGTTCGTTGTCTTATCCTGTGGAGGAAGTACAATGAACAAACTTACCTTACCTTTTTACATAAACTACGTTTTGTTTCTGTTGTCTATCCTGATGAAGAGAAGTACATCGAACAAACTTACCTTTTTTTTTCCCATTAGCTTCTGTTTGTTTCTGTTTTCTTCCCCTGATGAAGCGAATTTGAACGAACATACTTACCTTACTTATTCACATTAACTACTGTTTCTTTCGGGTGGTCTTCAGTGATGTACGAATTTGAACGAACAAACTTACCTTAGATGTTTCCCCTCACTCCTGTTTTGTTTCTTGTCCCACCCTAATGAAGCAAAAGAAACTACGAAAAACTTAAGTTCCCTTGTTTTCACAAAACTACTGTTTTGTTCTTTTGTTATCCTGAGGGAGCGAAGTCAATGACAAACTTACCTTACTTGTTTTCACACAAACTCCTTTTTGTTCCGTTTTCTTATCCTGAGGGAGCGAAGACATGAACAAACTTCCTTACTTTGTTTCCATTAAGTACTTTTTGTTTCTGTTGTCTTATAATTACGAGCAACGTACTACAACCAAACTTACTTTATTGTTTCACATTAACTACTCTTTGTTTCTGTTGTCTTATCCTGATGGTCAAATTTAAAAATGAACAAAATTTCCCTTTCTTGTTCACATAATTTACTGTTTGTTTCTGTTGTTTATCCTGATGAAGGGAAGTAGAAAACGAACAAATTACTTACTTGTTTCCTTTAAAACTACGTATGTTCGGTTGTTTTATGTGATGAAGCGAAGTACAATGTACAAATATTTTACTTGTTTCACATAAACTACTGTTTTTTTGTTGTCTTATGCTGATGAAAGATGTCAACGAACAAACTTAACCTTACTTGTTTCACAAAAAACCTTGTTTGTTTCTGTTTTTTATTCTGAGGGGAGCAAACAATGAACAAATTTCCTTACTTGTTTCACATAAACTACGGTTTGTTCTTTTGTTTACCCTGATGAAGAGAAGTAGAACGAATGAATCACCTTAACTGTTTACATTAGTTTACTGTTTTTTTTTTTTCCTTGGGTTTGGGTTACCTTTGATGAAGCGAAAAAAGAACGAAAAAACCCTACCTTATTGTTTACTAAACTACTGTTTTGTTTCTTTTTGTCTTATCCTAATGAAGTGAAGTGAACGAACAAACTTACTTTCCTTGTTTAACATAAACTGCTGTTTGTTTTTGTTGCCCTTACCCTGAGAAGGAAGTAAAATTTGACAAACGTACCTTATTTGTTTTACAAAACTCTGTTTGTTTCTGTTGCTTATTTTTATGGGCGAAGTAGAAGAACAAACTTCCCTTATTTTTACCATTCCTACTGTTTTTTTTCTGTCCCTTTACTGATGAAGGGAAGTAAAATGAGAAAAACTGACCTTACTTTTTTCACATAAACTACTGTTTGTTTTGTTTTCTTATCATGATGGAGGAAGTACAATGAAAAAACTCACTTCCCTGTTTCACATAAACTATTGTTTGTTTCTGTTGTTTATCCTGGGTGAAGCGAAGTAGAACGAAACAACTACCTTATTATTACATTAATAACTGTTGTTTCTGTTGTCTTATCCTCATGAATAGTATTTTGGAACGAACAATTTACCTTACGGTTTACATAAATTTACTGTTTGTTTCTGTCGTTTTACCCTTTGTTTGAGCGAAGTCCGTGAACAAACTCCCTAATTTGTTTCACATTAATACTGTTTTTTTTTGTTGTCTTATCCAAAATAAAAACGAAGTACATGAAAAACTTATGTTACTTTTTGACTTTAAACTACTATTTGGTTCTGTTGTCTTTTTCCAAATTTGAAGCGAAGTAGAACGAACAAAATTTACTTTACTTGTTTCACATAAACTACCTTTGTTCTGCTCTGTTACCCGGATGGAGCGAAGTACAATGGTAAACTTTCCTTCTTTTTTGCCCACAAACACGTGTTTTTTCGGGTTGTCTTATCCTGAATTGAGGGGAAGTACAACGAACAAATTTCCCTTATTTGTTTCACATAAACTACTGTTTGTTTCTGTTGTCTTATCCTGTTTTAGCAAAGTACAATGAACAAACTTCCTTACTTTTTTCCCCATAAACAAATTTTGTTTTTGTTGGGTCTTACCCTGATGAAGGAAGTACAACGAACAAACTTTACCTTACTTGTTTCACAAAATAACTTCTGTTTGTTTCTGTGTCTTTTTCCTGTGAAGGGAATAAAACAAACCCAATTTCTTTACTTGTTTCACACAAATTTACTGTTTTTTTCTGTTTGTCTTATCTGATAAACGAAGTAAACAAAACAAAAACTTACCTTACCTTTTTCAATAAACTACTGTTTGTTTCTCTTTTTCTTTCTTGATAAAGGGGAAAATTTGAACGAACAAAATTACCTTTCTTGTTTCACATTAACTACTCTTTTTTTTCTGTTGTTTTATCCTGATGAAGTGAAGTACAACGCGCAAAATTCCTTACTTTTTTCCCCTAAACTATTGTTGTTCTGTTGTTTACCCTGATGAAGCGAAGTACAATGAACAAATTTAAACCTTACTTGTTTTACATAAAAAACCCTGTTTGTTTCTGTTGCATTATCCTGATGAAGCGAAGTCGAAGAACAAAACTTACTTACTTTTTTCACATAAAATACTAGTTTGTTTCTGTTGTCTTATCCTGAAGGAGCGAAGTACAATGAACAAACTTACCTTACTTGTTTCACATAAACAACTGTTTGTTTCTGTTGTCTTATCCTGATGTAGAGACGTACAACGAACAAACTTTCTTTACTTGTTTCGTATAAACTACTATTTGTTTCTGTTGTCTTATCCTGATGAAGCGAAGAAGAACGAGAACTTACTTTACTTTTTTCACATAAAGTACTGTTTGCTTGTTGTCTTATTCCTGATGAAGAGAAGTTGAACGAATAAACTTACCTTACTTGTTTCACATTAAGTTAATTGTTTGTTGCTGATGTCCAACCCTAATGAAGCGAAGTAGAACGAACAAACTTACCTTACTTGTTTCACATAAAATATGTTTGTTTCTGTTGTCTTATCCTGATGAAGCGTAGTACGAGAACAAACTTACCTTACCTGTTTCACATAAAAACTACTGTTTGTTTCTGTGTCTTATCTTGATGAAGCGAAGTAGAACGAACAAACTTACTTTTCTTGTTTCACATTAACTACTCTTTTTTTTCTGTTGTTTTATCCTGATGAAGCGAAGTACAACGAGCAAAATTACCTTTCTTTTTTCACATAAACTATTGTTTGTTTCTGATGTCTGATCCTGATGAAGCGAAGTACAATGAACAAACTTACCTTACGTGTTTCACATAAACAACTGTTTGTTTCTGTTGTCTTATCCTGATATAGCGAAGTACAATGAACAAACTTACCTTACTTGTTTCACATAAATTAATGTTTTTTTCTGTTGTCTTATCCTGATGAAGCGAAGTAGAACGAACAAACTTACCTTACCTGTTTAACATAAACTACTGGTTATTTCTGTTGTCGTACCCTGATGAAGCGAAGTAGAATGAACAAACTTACCTTTCTTGTTTCAGATAAACTAATGTTTGTTTCTGTTGTCTTATCCTCATGAAGTGAAGTAAACGAACAAACTTACTTTACTTGTTTCACATAAACTACTGTTTGGTTCTGTTGTCTTACTCTGGTGGAGCGAAGTAGAACAAACAATCCTATGTTACTTATTTCACACAGATTACTGGTTGTTTCTGTTGTCTTATCCTGATGAAACGAAGTACAATGAGGAAACGTACCTTACTTGTTTCACATAAACTTCTGTTTGTTACTGTTGTCTTATCTGATGAAGCGAAGTGCAACGAACAAACTTACTTTACTTGATTCACATAAATTTTACAAAAAGTGTTTGTTTCTGTTGTCTTATCCTGATGAAGCGAAGTAGAACGAAAAACTTACCTACTTGTTTCACATTAACTACTGCTTGTTCTGTTGTCTTATCCTGATGAAGCGAAGTACAACGAGCAAACTTACCTTACTTTTTTCATATAAAAAACCGTTTCTTTCTGTTGTCTTATCCTGATGGAGCGAAGTACAATGAACAAACTTACCTTACTTGTTTCACATAAACAACTGTTTGCTTCTGTTGTCTTATCCTGATGGAGCGAAGTACAATGAACAAACTTACCTTACTTGTTTCACATAAACTACTGTTTGTTTCTCTTGTTTTATCCTAATGGAGCGAAGTACAATGAACAAACTTACCTTACTTGTTTCCCATAAAACTACTGTTTGTTTCTTTTGTCTTATCCTAAAGAAGAGAAGTAGAACGAACAAATTTTACCTTACTTGTTCACATTAACTAGTGTTTTTTTTTTGTCTTACCCTATGAAGCAAGGTACAATGAAAAAACTTACCTTGCTTGTTTCACAAAAAAACTACTGCAGTTTCTGTTGTTTTAAATCCTGAGAAGCGAAGTAAAAACGAACAACGTACCTTACTTTTCTTTTTAACTACTTTTTTGTTTCTGTTGCTATCCTGATGAAACGAATAGAACGAGCAAACTACCTTATTTTTTCACAAAACTATTTGTTTGTTTTTCTGTTTTCCCTTACATGATGGATCGAAGTACAATGAACAAATTTTCCTTACCTGTTTCACATAATACTACTGTTTTTTTTGTTTTGTCTTATCCTAATGAAGCGAAGCAGAACTACAAAACTTACCTTACTTATTCATATAACTACTGTTTGTTTCTGTTGTCTTATACTGATGTAGCGAATGGAACGAACAAATTTACCTTACTTGTTTCACATAAAATACTGTTTCTTTCTGTTCTCTTTATCCGGAGGGACAATAACAATGAACAAACAACCTTACTTGTTTCGCATAAATACTGTTTGTTTCTGTTTTCTTGTCCTGATAAAGGGGAAGTAGAACGAACAAACTGCCTTTACTTGTTTCAAATTAATCTATGTTTGTTTCTGTTGTCTTATCCTGATGAAGCGAATTTAGAACGAACAAACTTACTTTACTTTATTTCACATAAACTACTGTTTTTTCTTTGTCTTATCCTGATGGAGCGAAGTACAATGAACAAACTTACCTCACTTTTTCACATAAACTACTGTTAGTTCGGGTTGCTTATCCTTATGAAGCGAAATCCAACAAAAAAACTTACTTTACTTGTTTAACAAAAAAACTACTGTTGTTTCTGTTTTTTTATACTGATAAGCGAAGTAAAAACAAACAAACTTACTTACTTGTTTCACATGAACACTGTTTTTCTGTTGTCTTACCCCTGGTGAAACGAAGTAAGAACGAACAAACTTACCTTACCTGTTTCACAAAAACCTACTGGTTATTTCTTTTGTCTTACCCTGATGAGGGCGAAGTAGAACGAGCAAACTTACCTTTCTTGTTTCCCCAAAACTACTGTTTGTTTCTTTTGTTTTATCCCATGAATGAAGTAGAACGAACAAAATTACTTTTACTTGTTTCACTTTACTACTGTTTGTTTCTGTTCTCTTATCAGAGGAGCGAAGTACAATGAACAAACTTCCCTTTACTGGTACTTAAACACTGTTTGGTTCTGTTGTTTTAAACTCTGTGGAGCGAAGTTGAACAAACCATCCTATGTTCCTTATTTCACACAGTTTACTGGTTTTTCTGTTGTTTTATCCTGATGAAACGAAGTACAATGGGGAAAACTTACCTTACTTGTTTCACATAAACTACTGTTTGTTACGTTTCTTTCCGATGAAGCGAAGTTGCAAGGGAACAAACTTACTTTTGTTTTTCCCATAAACACTGTTTTTTCCCTCTTGTCTTATCCTGTGGAGCGAAGTACATGCCAAACTTACCTTACTTGATTCACTTTAACTATGTTTTGTTTCTGTTTTTTAAACCCTGATGAAGCGAAGTAGAACGAACAAACTTACCTTACTTGTTTCACATAAACTACTGTTTGTTTCTTTTTCTCTAATACAATAAGCGAATAAAACGAACAAACTTACTTTACTTGTCACTTTAAACACTGTTTTTTTCTGCTCTGTTACCTGAGGGAGCAAAGTAACAATGAGCAAACTTACGTTCTTGTTGACACAAACTACTGTTTGTTTTCTGTTGTCTTGTCCGGTTGGGGGCGAAGTACAACAAACCCAAACTACCTTACTTGTTTCACATAAACTACTGTTTGTTTCGTTGTCTCTCCTGATGAAGTGAAGTAGAACGAACAACCTTACCATACTTATTGACATAACTACTGTTTGTTTCTGTGGTCGTATCGTGATGTAGCGAAGTAGAACGAACAAACTTACCTTATTTGTTTCACATTCACTACTGTTTGTTTCTTTTGTCTCATCCTAATGAAGCGAAGTACTACGAAAAACTTAAGTTACTTGTTTCACATAAACTACTGTTTGGTTCTGTTGTCTTATCCTGATGGAGCGAAGTACAATGAACAAACTTACCTTAGTTGTTCACATAAACTACTTTGTTTCTGTTGTCTATATCCTGATGAAGAGAAGTAGAACGAACAAACATACCTTACTTGTTTCACAAAATAACACTGTTTGTTTCTGTTGTCTCATCCTAATGAAGCGAAGTAGAACGAACAAACTTACTTTACTTGTTTCACATAAACTACTGTTTTGTTCTGCTCTGTTATCCTGATGGAGCGAAGTACAATGACAAACTTACCTTACTTGTTTGACACAAACTACTGTTTGTTTCTGTTTTCTTATCATGATGGAGCGAAGTACAATGAACAAATTTACCTTACCTGTTCCACATAAACTACTGTTTGTTTCTTTTGTCTTATCCTGATGAAGCGAAGCAGAAGGAACAAACTTACCTTACTTATTCACATTAACTACTGTTTCTTTCTGTTCTCTTATACTGATGTAGCGAAGGGGAACGAACAAACTGACCTTACTTGTTTCACATAAACTACTGTTTTTTTCTGTTGTCTTATCCTGATGAAGGGAAGTACAACGAACAAACTTACCTTACTTGTTTCACAAAATAAACACTGTTTGTTTCTATTGTCTTACCCTGATGAAGCGAACTATAATGAACAAATTTACCTTACTTGTTTCACATAAACTACTGTTTGTTTCTGTGTCTTATCCAGATGGAGCGAAATGCAATGAACACACTTACCTTTACTTTTCACATAAACTACTGTTTGGTTTCTGTGTTATCCTGATGAAGAGAAATAGAACGAAAAAACTTACCTTACTTGTTTCACATAAACTACTGTTTGTTTCTGTTGTCTTATCTTGATGAAGCGAGGTAGAACGAACAAACTTACCTTTCTTGTTTTACATAAACTACTGTTTGTTTCTGTTGTCTTATCCTAATGAAGTGAAGTACTGCGAGCAAACTTACGTTATTAGAGTTGTCTCTGTAAACTAGAACCATAATGTAAAGAACTTAAGGAGAAACACATTGTGTTAACTAATACAAACAAAGATGTTCACGCCAAATGAAACAAACGTACTCATTCTCTTCTAATCACAGAGTCTTTTCTAATGTGTATTAGAGTTATCTCTGTAAACTGGAACCACAATGTAAAGATCTTAAGAAGAAACACTTTGTGTTAAGAAGTACAAACAAAGACGTTCACGCAATATGAAACAAATGTGCTCATTCGCTTCTAATGACACAGTCTCAGAACACATTGTGTTAACTTGGACAAAGATGATCACGCCAAATGAAACAAACGTTCTCATTCTCTTCTAATCACAGAGTGTTTTCTAATGTGTATTAGAGTTCTCTCTGTAAACTAGAACGGCAACGAAAGAACATAAGAAGAAACACATTGTGTTAACAAACAAAGAATTTCACGCCAAATGAAACAAATGTGCTTATTCGCTTCTAATCACAGAGTCTCAGAACACATTGTGTTAACTTGGACAAAGATGATCACGTCAAATGAAACAAGTGTACTCATTCTCTTCTAATCTCAGAGTCCTTTGTAATGCGTATTAGAGTTGTCTCTGTAATGGAGAACCACAATGTACCGACCTTAAGAAGAAACACATTGTGTTAACCAGTACACACAAAGATGTTCACGCCAAATGAAACAAACGTACTCATTCTCTTCAAATCACAGAGTCTTTTCTTAATGTGTATTAGAGTTATCTCTGTAAACTAGAACCACAATGTAAAGAACTTTAGGAGAAACACATTGTGTTAACTAGTACAAACAAAGATATTCACGCCAAATGAAAGAAACGTAATCATTCTCTTCTAATCACAGACTCTTTTCTAATGTGTATTAGAGTTATCTCCATAAAGTAGAAAAGAAAACGAAAGAACTTAAGAAGAAACACATTGTGTTAACAAGTAGAAACAAAGACGTTCACGCCAAAAGAAACAAACGTACTCATTCACTTGTAATCACAGAGTCTTTTCTAATGTGTATTAGATTTATCTCTGTAAACCTAGAACAGCAACGAAAGAACTTAAGAAGAAACACATTGTGTTAAAAAGTACAAACAAAGACGTTCACGCCAAATGAAACAAACGAGCTTATTGTCTTCTAATCACAGAGTCTCAGAACACATTGTGTTAACTTGGACAAAGATGATCACGCCAAATGAAACAAACGTACTCATTCTCTTCTAATCACAGGGTCTTTTCTAATGTGTATTAGAGTTATCTCTGTAACTAAACAGCAACGAAGACCTTAAGAAGAAACATATTGTGTTAACATACAAAGACGTTCACCCAAATGAAACAAACGTGCTTATTCGCTTCTAATCACACAGTCTCAACACATTGTGTTAAACTTGGACAAAGATGTCACGCCAAATGAAACAAACGTACTCATTCTCTTCAAATCACAGAGTCTCCTGTAATGCGTATTAAAGTTGTCTCTGTAAACGACAACCACAATGTACAGAACTTCAGAAGAAACACATTGTGTTAACTAGTACAAACAAAATGTTCATCCCAAAATGAAACAAACTACTCATTCTCTTCTAATCACATAGCTTTTTTCTAATATGTATTAGAGTTATCTCTGTAAACTAAACCACAATGTAAAGATCCTAAGAAGAAATACATTGTGTTAACTAGTAAAAACAAAGCTTTTCACCCCCAAATAAAAGAAAAGTACCATTCTCTTCTAATCAAAAGAGTCTTTTCTAATGTGCACTAAGTTTCTCTGTAACCCCCAAACCACAAGGAAAAGAACTGAAAAGAAACACATTGTGTTAACTTGTACAAGCAAAGATATCCACGCCAATTGAAACAAACGTATATATTCAGTTTCTAATTACAGAGTCTCTTGTAATACCTATTAGAGTTTTCTCTGTAAACCTAAACAGCAACGAAAGAACTTAAGAAGAAACACATGTTTTACCAAAAAAAGAAGTTCCACGCCAAATGAAACAAAAGTGCTTATTGGTTTCCCAATCAAAAGTCTCAGAACACATTGTGTTAAATTTGGAAAACGATGTCACGCCATATGAAACAAAGGTACTCTTTCCCTTTTTCTATTCACAGAGTCTTTTCTAATGTGTATTAGAGTTGTCTCTTAAATTTAGAACCACAATTTAAAGATCTTAAGGATTCCCATTGTTTACTATACACAAAAAGATGTCAGGGCCAATAAACAAACGTACCATTCTTTTCAATCACAGGTATTTTCTAATGTGTATTATTTTTTAATCCTGAAAATTTAGAACCACAATGTACAATCTTAAGAAGAAACACATTCTGTTAACTAGTATAACAAAGATGTTCACGCCAAATGAAACAAACGTACTCATTCTGTTCTAATCACAGGTCTTTTCCTAATGTGTTTAAAGATTTTATTTTCTGTAAATTTGGACAGAAAGGGAAAGAACTTAAAAGAAACACATTGTGAAAACAAACAAAGAAGTCACGCCAAATGAAACAAACGTGCTTATTCGCTTCTAATCACAGAGTCTCTGAACACATTGTGATAACTTGGACAAAGTTTATCACGTCAATGAACCAAACGACTCACCCCTCTTCTAATTACAAGTCTTTTGAAAATCGTATTAATTGTCTCTGTAAACGAGAACCGCAATGTAAAGATCTTAAGAAGAAACACACGGGTTTTAAACCCAAAACAAAGATGTTAAACGCCAAATGAAAGAAACGTACTCATACCTTCTAATCAAGAGTTTTTCTAAGGTGAAATTAGAGTTACATCTCTGTAAACTAGAACATAAAGGAAAAACTTAAAAGAAACACCTTGTTTTAAAACAAACAAAGAAGTTCATGCAAATGAAACAAACGTGCTTATCCTTCTACTCACAGAAGTCTAAAAACCACATTGGGGTTACTTGGACAAAGATGATCACTCAATAAACCCAACGTACTCATTCTCTTTCAATCACAGAGGTTTTTTGTTAGGGCGTATTGGAGTTGTCTCTGTAAACCCGAAAACCCCGAAATGTAAAATCTTAAGAAGAAACAAAATTGTGTTATCCATACAAAGATGTTCCCCGCCAAATGAAAAAAACGTACTCTTTCTCCTCCTAATCACAGAGTCTTTTCTAATGTGTATTAAAAGTTATCTCGTAAACTGAGACAACAACGAAAGAACTAAGAAGAAACATATTGTGTTAACAAACAAAGACGTCACGCCAAATGAAACAAACGTGCTTATTTGCTTCTATCACAGAGTCTACATAGACTCATATGTGTTAACTAGGACAAACGATGATAACGCCAAAAGAGTTCTCTCGTAAACTAAAACCCACAATGTAAACAACGTAAGGAGAAACATATTGTGTTAACTAGTAAAAAACAAAGATGTTTACGTCAAAAGATACAAACGTACTCTTTCTCTTCTAATCACAGGGTCTTCTCTAATGGGTATTAGAGTTATCTCTGTAAACTAGAACCACAATGTAAAGATCGTAAGAAGAAACACATTGTTTTAACTAGTAAAAACAAAAAAGTTCACGCAAATGAAACAACGAAAACTCATTCTCTTCAAATTTACAGAGTCTTTCTAATGTGTATTAGAGTTATCTCGGTTACTAGAACAGAAACGAAGATTAAAGAAAAACACATGTTTAACAACAAGACGTCATGCCACATGAAACAAACGTGCTTATTCGCTTCTAATCACGAGTCTCAAACACATTGTGTTAACTTGGCCAAAGATGATCACGTCAATTGAAAAAAAACGTACTCATTCTCTTCTAATCACAGAGTCTTTTGTAATGCGTATTAGAGTTGTCTCTGTAAACGGATCCGCAATGTAAAGAACTTAAGTAGAAACACATTCTGTTAACTAGTACAAACAAAGATGTTCACGCCAAATGAAACAAACGTACTCATTCTCTTCTAATCACAGGGTCTTTTCTAATGTGTATTAGAGTTCTCTCTGTAAACTAGGAAAGAAACGAAAGAACTTCAGAAGAAACACATTGTGTTAACAAAAAAAGACGTTCATGCCACATGAAACAAACGTGCTTATACGCTTTTAATCACAGATTCTCAAAACACATTGTGTTAACTGGACAAAGATGATCACGTCAAATGAAAGAAACGTACTCATTCTCTTCTAATCACAGAGCTTTTGTAATGCATATTAGAGTTGTCTCTGTAAACGAGAACCACAATGTACCGACCTTAAGAAGAAACACATTGTGTTAACTAGTACAAACAAAGATGTTCACGCCAAATGAAACAAACGTACTCATTCTCTTCTAATCACAGAGTCTTTCTAATGTGTATTAGAGTTATCTCTGTAAAACTAGAACCAGAAAGATAAAGAAGAACACATGCTGTTAAAAAAAAGAAGTCAGCCAACTGACAACGTGCGTTTCGCTTTAATCACAGATTCAAACACATGTGTTAACTACAAAGAGCACGTCAAATGAAAGAAACGTACTCATTCCTTCTATCACAGAGTCTTTTGCTAATGCGATTAGAGTTCTCTGTAAACAGAACCACAATGTAAAGAACTTAAGAGAAACACATTGTGTTAACTAGTACAAACAAAGATGTTACGCCAAATGAAAAAACTACTCTTTCTCTTCTAATCACAGAGTCTTTTCTAATGTGTATTAGAGTTATTCTCTGTAAACTAGAACACAATGTAAAGATCGTAAGAAGAAAAACATTGTTTAACTAGTAAACAAAGATGTTCACGCCAAATGAAGAAACGTACTCATTCTCTTCTAATCACAAGTCTTTTCTAATGTGCATTAGAGTTTATCTCTGTAAACCAGAACCAAAAAGTAAAGAACTTAAGAAGAAACACATTCTGTTAACAACAAGAGTCACCAATGAAACATAACGCTATTGTTCAATCACAGTCTCAGAACACATTGGAAACTTGGACAGAATCCGTATTGACAAACGTATTCATCTTCTAATACAGAGTCTTTTTAATGGTATTAGAGTTATCTCTGTAAAAACTGAGAACCGCAAGTAAAGAATTTTTAAGAGAAACACATTGTGTTAACAGTATAAACAAAGATGTTCACGCCAAATGAAACAAACGTGCTTATTCCTTCTAATCACAAGTCTCAGACACATTGTGTTAACTTGGACAAATATCACGCCAAATGAACAAACTACTCACTTCCTTCTAATCACAAGTCTTTTGTAATGCGTATAAGTTGTCTCTGTAAACATAGTACCACAAGTATACAACGTTAAGGAGAAACACATTGTGTTACTAGTAAAACAAAGATGTTCAGCCAAATGAAACAAACGTACTCATTCTCTTCTAATCACACGTCTTTTGTAATGCGTATTAGAGTTATCTCTGTAAACTAGAACACAATGTAAAGAACTTAAGAAGAAACACATTGTGTCTAACTAGTAACAAACAAAGATGTTCACTGCCAAATGAAACAAACGTACTCATTCTCGTTTAATCACAGAGTCTTCTCTAATGTGTATTAAGTATCTCTTAAACTAGAACAGCAAGAAAGATCTTAAGAAGAAACACATTGCTTAACTAGTACAAACAAAGTGTCACGCCAAAGACAGTATCATTTCTAATCAAAACTTTTTAATGTCTTAGTTTCTGTAATCACACAATGTAAGACTAGAAAACACATTTGTTAACTAGCAAACAAAGATGATCACGCCAAATGAAACAAACGTACTCATTTCCTTCTAATCACAGAGTCTTTTCTAATGTGTATTAGAGTCATCTCCTGTAAACTAGAACACAATGTAAAGATCGTAAGAAGAAACACATTGTTTTAAAACTAGTACAAACAAAGGTGCTTCAACGTCAAATGAAGGAAAACGTTACTCATTCTCTTCTTTAATCACAGAGTCTTTTCTAATGTGCATTAGAGTTATCTCTGTAAACAGAACCACAATGTAAAGAACTTAAGAAGAAACACATTCTGTTAACTAGTACAACAAAGATGTTCACGCCAAATGAAACAAACGTGATTCATTCTCTTCTAATTACAGAGTCTTTTCTAATGTGATTAGAGTTATCTCTGTAAACTAGAACAGCAACGAAAGAACTTAAGAAGAAACACAATTGTGTTAACAGTATAAACAAGACGTTCAGGGCCAAATGAAACAAACGTGCTTATTCCTTCTAATCACAGAGTCTCAAACACATTTTTAACTTGACAAAGATGATCCTCAAATGGAAACAAACGTATCAGATCTCTCAATCACACAGTCTTTTGTAAGATATTAGAGTGTTCTGTAAACAGAACACAATGTAAGTCAATAAGAAGAAACACATTGTGTTAACTGTACAAACAAAGATGTTCACGCAAATGAAACAAACGTACTCATTCTCTTCTAATCACAGAGTCTTTTCTAATGCTATTAGAGTTTCTCTGTAAACTAGAACATGAAGACTTAAGAAGAACAATTGTTAATAGTAAAA
This sequence comes from Dipus sagitta, assembly GCA_036346955.1. Lineage (NCBI taxonomy): Eukaryota > Metazoa > Chordata > Mammalia > Rodentia > Dipodidae > Dipus > Dipus sagitta. The sequence goes on from CM070791.1 coordinate 32,128,927, forward strand.
CAAAGATGTTCACGCCAACTGAAAAAAGTCTCATTCCTTCAATAACAGAGTCTTTCTAATTTATTAGAGTTTCTAAATAGACACAATGTACAGAATAAACACATTGTTTTAACTAGCAATGGCAAAGATGATCACGCCAAATGAAACAAACGTACTCATTCTCTTCTAATCACAGAGTCTTTTCTAATGCGTATTAGAGTTGTCTCTGTAAACAGAACCACAATGTAAAGAACTTAAGGAGAAACACATTGTGTTAACTAGTACAAACAAAGATTTCACGCCAAATGAACAAACGTACTCATTTTTCTTCTAATCACAGAGTCTTTTCTAATGTGTCATTAGAGTTTCTCTGTAAACTAGAACCAAATGTAAAGATCTAAGAAGAAACACATTTGTTAACTAGTACAAACAAAGATGTTCACGCCAAATGAAACAAACGTACTCATTCTCTTCTAATACAGAGTCTTTTCTAATGTGTATTAGAGTTATCTCTGTAAACTAGAACACAGAAAGAACTTAAGAAGAAACACATTGTGTTAACAAACAAAGAGTTCAGCCAAATGAAACAAACGTGCTTATTCGCTTCTAATCACAGAGTCTCAAACACATTGCTAATCACAGAGTTTTTGTAATGCGTATTAGAGTTGTCTCTGTAAACGAGAACCGCAAGGTAAAGATCTTAAGAAGAAACACATTGTGTTAACTTGTACAAACAAAGATGTCCACGCCAATTGAAACAAACGTATATATTCAGTTCTAATTACAGAGTCTCTTGTAATACCTATTAGAGTTATCTCTGTAAACTAGAACAGCAATGAAAGACCTTAAGAAGAATCACATTTTGTTAAGAAGTACAAACAAAAACGTTCACGCCAAATGAAACAAACGTGCTTATTGGCTTCTAATTACAGAGTCTCAGAACACATTGTATTAACTTGGACAAAGATGATCATGCCACATGAAACAAACGTGCTTATTCGCTTCTAACCACAGAGTCTCAGAACACATGGTGTTAACTTGGACAAAGATGATCACGCCAAATGAAACAAACGTACTCATTCTCTTCTAATCACAGAGTCTTTTCTAATGTGTATTAGAGTTACTCTGTAAACTAGAACCACAATGTAAAGATCTTAAGAGAAACACATTCTGCTAACTAGTACAAACAAAGATGTTCACGCCAAATGAAACAAACGTTACTCATTCTCTTCTAATCACAGAGTCTTTTCTAATGTGTATTAGAGTTATCTCTGTTAAACTAGAACAGAATGAAGACTAAAGAAGAAACACATAGTGTAACAAACAAAGAAGTCACGCCAAATGAAACAAACGTGCTTATTCGCTCTAATCAGCAGAGTCTCAGAAACTTGTGTTAACTTTGACAAAGATGATCACGCCAAATGAAACAAACGTACTCATTCTCTTCTAATCACAGGTCTTTTGGAATGCGCATTAGAGTTTTCGCTGTAAATGAGAACCGCAAGGTAAAGATCTTAAGAAGAAACACATTGTGTTAACTTGTACAAACAAAGATGTCCACGCCAATTGAAACAAACGTATATATTCAGTTCTAATTACAGAGTCTCTTGTAATACCTATTAGAGTTATCTCTGTAAACTAGAACAGCAACGAAAGAACTTAAGAAGAAACACATTGTGTTAACAAGTACAAACAAACACGTTCACGCCAAATGAAACAAACGTGCTTATTCGCTTCTAATCACACATACTCAGAAGACATTGTGTTAACTTGGACAAAGATGATCACGCCAGATGAAACAAACGTACTCATTCTCTTCTAATCACAGAGTCTTTTTTAATGCGTATTAGAGTTGTCTCTGTAAACTAGAACTACAATGTAAAGAACTTAAGGAGAAACACACTGTGTTAACTAGTACAAACAAAGATGTTCACGCCAAATGAAACAAACGTACTCATTCTCTTCTAATCACAGAGTCTTTTCTAATGTGTATTAGAGTTATCTCTGTAAACTAGAACAGCAACGAAAGAACTTCAGAAGAAACACATTGTGTTAACAAAAACAAACAGGTTCACGCCAAATGAACAACGTACTCATTCTCTTCTAATCACACAGTCTTTTCTACTGTGCATTAGAGTTATCTCTGTAAACCAGAACCACAAGTAAAGAACTTCAGAAGAAACACATTGTGTTAACTTGACAAAGAAAGATGTCCACGCCAATTGAAACAAGACGTATATATCGTTCTAATTACAGAGTCTCTTGTAATACCTATTAGAGATATTCTCTGTAAAACTAGAACAGCAACGAAAGAAACTTAAGAAGAAACACATTGTGTTAACAAGTACAAACAAAACGTTCACGCCAAATGAAACAAACGTGCTTATTCGCTTCTAATCACACTAGTCTCAGACACATTGTGTTAACTTGGACAAAGACGATCATGCCAATGAAAACAAACGTACTAAACAAACGTACTCATTCTCTTCTAATCACAGAGTCTTTTGTAATGCGTATTAGAGTTGTCTCTGTAAACTAGAACCACAATGTAAAGAACTTAAGGAGAAACACATTGTGTTAACTAGTACAAACAAGAGATGTTCACGCCAAATGAAACAAACGTATTCATTCTCTTCTAATCACAGAGTCTTTTCTAATGTGTTAGAGTTATCTCTGTAAAGTAGAACCACAATGTAAAGATTTAAGAAGAAACACATTTGTTAACTAGTACAAACAAAGATGTCACGTCAAATGAAACAAACGTTACTTTCTCTTCTAATCACAGAGTCTTTTCTAATGTGTATTAGAGTTATCTCTGTAAACTAGAACAGCAACGAAAGAACTTAAGAAGAAACACATTGTGTTAACAAACAAAGAAGTTCACGCCAAATGAAACAAACGTGCTTATTCGCTTCTAATCACAGAGTCTCAGAACACATTGTGTTAACTTGGACAAAGATGATCACGCCAAATGAAACAAACGTACTCATTCTCTTCTAATCACAGAGTCTTTTTAAGGTTATTAGAGTTATCTCTGTAACTAGAACCACAATGTAAAGACTTAAGAAGAACACATTGTGTTAACTGTACAAACAAAGATGTTCACGCCAATGAAGAAACGTACTCATTCTCTTTAATCACAAGTCTTTTTATGTGATTAGATATTCTGTAAACAGAACCACAATGTAAAGACTTAAGAAGAAACACATTTGTTAACTAGTACAAACAAAGATGTCCACGCCAAATGAAACAAACGTACTCATTCTCTTCTAATCACAGAGTTTTTGTAATGTTATTAGAGTTATCTCTGTAAACTAGAACAGAACGAAAGAACTTAAGAAGAAACACATTGATGTTAAACAAACGAAGACGTTCACTGCCAAATGAACAAACGTGCTTATTCGCTTCCATCACAGAGTCTCAGAACACATTGTGTTAACTTGGACAAAGATAAATCACACCAAATGCCAAAGAAATAAACGTGCTTTTTTTCTTCTAATTACAGAGTCTCAGTACACATGGTATTTACTTGGACAAAGATGATCACGCCAAATGAAACAAACGTACTCATTCCCTTCTAATCACAAAATCTTTTGTAATGCATATTAGAGTTGTCTCTGTAAACCAGAACCACAATGTAAAGAACTTAAGGAGAAACCCATTATGTTAACTAGTACAAACAAAGTTGTTCAAGCCAAATGAAACAAACGTACTCATTCTCTTCTAATCACAGAGTCTTTTCTAATGTGTATTAGAGTTATCTCTTTAAACTGGAACCGCAATGTAAAGATCTTAAGAAGAAACACATTCTGTTAACTAGCACAAACAAAGATATTCACCTCCAATGAAACAAACATACTCATTCTCTTCGAATCACAGAGTCTTTTCTAATGTGCGTTAGAGTTATCTCGGTAACTAGAACAGCAACAAAAGAACTTAAGAAGAAACATATTGTGTTAACAAACAAAGACCTTCACGCCAAATGAAACAAACGTGCTTATTCGCTTCTAATCACAGAGTCTCAGAACACATTGTTTTAACTTGGACAAAGATGATCACGCCAAATAAAACAAACGTCCTCATTCTCTTCTAATCACAGAGTCTTTTCTAAGGTTTATTAGAGTTATCTCTGTAAACTAGAACCAGAATGTAAAGATCTTAAGAAGAAACACATTGTGTTAACTAGTACAAACAAAGATGTTCACGCCAAGTGAAGGAAACGTACTCATTCTCTTCTAATCACAGAGTCTTTTCTAATGTGCATTAGAGATATCTCTGTAAACCAGAACCACAATGTAAAGAACTTAAGAAGAAACACATTGTGTTAGCTTGTACAAACAAAGATGTCCACGCCAATTGAAACAAACGTGTATATTCAGTTCTAATTACAGAGTGTCTTGAAATTCCTATTAGAGTTATCTCTGTAAACTAGAAGAGCAACGAAAGAACTTAGGAAGAAACACATTGAGTTAACTAGTACAAACGAAGACGTTCACGCCAAATGAAACAAACGTGCTTATTCGCTTCCAATCACACAGTCTCAGAACACATTGTGTTAACTTGGACAATGATGATCACGCCAAATGAAACAAACGTACTCATTCTCTTCTAATCACAGAGTCTTTTGTAATGCGTATTAGAGTTGTCTCTGTTAACTAGAACCACAATGTAAAGAACTTAAGGAGAAACACATTGTGTTAACTAGTACAAACAAAGAAGTTCACGCCAAATGAAACAAACGTGCTTATTCGCTTCTAATCACAGAGTCTCAGAACACATTGTGTTGACTTGGACAAAGATGATCACGTCAATTGAAAGAAACGTACTCATTCTCTTCTAATCACAGAGTCTTTTGTAATGCGTATTAGAGTTGTCTCTGTAAACGAGAACCGCAATGTAAAGAACTTAAGTAGAAACACATTGTGTTAACCAGTACAAACAAAGATGTTCACGCCAAATGAAACAAACGTATTCATTCTCTTCTAATCACAGAGTCTTTTCTAATGTGTATTAGAGTTATCTCTGTAAACTGGAACCGCAATGTAAAGATCTAACGAAGAAACACATTCTGTTAACTAGTACAAACAAAGATGTTCACGCCAAATGAAACAAATGTCCTCATTCTCTTCTAATCACAGAGTCTTTTCTAATGTGTATTAGAGTTATCTCTGTAAACTAGAACCACAATGTAAAGATCGTAAGAAGAAACACATTGTGTTAACTAGTACAAGCAAAGGTGTTCACGCCAAATGTAGGAAACGTACTCATTCTCTTCTAATCACACAGTCTTTTCTAAGTGCATTAGATTATCTCTGTAAACCAAACCCACAATGTAACGAACTTAAGAAGAATACAATTCTGTTATAACTAAGTACAAACAAAGAAGTTAACGCCAAACGAAACAAACGGACTCATTCTCTTCTAATCACAGAGTCTTTTCCTATGTGTATTAGAGTTATCTCTGTCAACTAGAACAGCAACGAACGAACTTAAGAAGAAACACATTGTGTTAACAAGTACAAACAAAGACGTTCACGCCAAATGAAACAAACGTGTTATTCGCTTCAAATCACAGAGTCTCAGAACACATTGTGGTAACTTGGACAAAGATGATCACGTCAATTGAAAGAAACGTACTCAATCTCTTCTAATCACAGAGCCTTTTGTAATGCGTATTAGAGTTGTCTCTGTAAACGGGAACTGCAATGTAAAAATCTTAAGAAGAAACACGTTGTGTTAACCAGTACAAACAAAGACGTTCACGCCAAATGAAACAAACGAGCTTATTCGCTTCTAATCACACAGTCTCAGAACACATTGTGTTAACTTGGACAAAGATGATCACGCCAAATGAAACAAACGTACTCATTCTCTCCTAATCACAGAGTCTTTTGTAATGCGTATTAGAGTTGTCTCTGTAAACTAGAACCACAATGTAAAGAACTTAAGGAGAAACACATTGTGTTAACTAGTACAAACAAAGATGTTCACGCCAAATGAAACAAACGTACTCATTCTCTTCTAATCACAGAGTCTTTTCTAATGTGTATTAGAGTTATTTCTGAAAACTAGAACCACAATGTAAAGATCTTAAGAAGAAACACATTCTCTTAACTAGTACAAACATAGATGTTCACGCCAAATGAAACAAACGTACTCATTCTCTTCTAATCACAGAGTCTTTTGGAATGCGCATTAGAGTTGTCGCTGTAAATGAGAACCGCAAGGTAAAGATCTTAAGAAGGAACACATTGTGTTAACTTGTACAAACAAAGATGTCAACGCAAATTGAAACAAACGTATATATTCAGTTTTAATTACAGAGTCTCTTGTAATACCTATTAGAGTTATCTCTGTAAACTAGAACAGCAACGAAAGAACTTAAGAAGAAACACATTGTGTTAGCTTGTACAAACAAAGATGTCCACGCCAATTGAAACAAACGTGTATATTCAGTTTCTAATTACAGAGTCTTCTTGTAATCCTATTAGAGTTATCTCGTAATAGACAGCAGAAGCAACGAAAGAAACTTAAGAAGAAAACACATTGAGTTAACAAGTACAAAACCAAAGACGTTCAAGCCAAAATGAAAAAAACTGATTCTATTCGCATTCAACATTCACACAGTCTCAGAACACATTGTGTTAACTTGGACATGATGATCACGCCAAATGAAACAACGTACTCATTCTCTTCTAATCACAGAGTCTTTTGTAATGCGTATTAGAGTTGTCTCTTTTAACTAGAACCACAATGTAAAGAACTTTAAGGAGAAACACATTGTGTTAACTAGTACAAACAAAGAAGTTCACGCCAAATGAAACAAACGTGCTTATTCGCTTCTAATCACAGAGTCTCAGAACACATTGTGTTGACTTGGACAAAGATGATCACGTCAATTGAAAGAAACGTACTCATTCTCTTCTAATCACAGAGTCTTTTGTAATGCGTATTAGAGTTGTCTCTGTAAACGAGAACCGCAATGTAAAGAACTTAAGTAGAAACACATTGTGTTAACCAGTACAAACAAAGATGTTCACGCCAAATGAAACAAACGTATTCATTCTCTTCTAATCACAGAGTCTTTTCTAATGTGTATTAGAGTTTCTCTGTAAACTGGAACCGCAATGTAAAGATCTAAGAAGAAACACATTCTGTTAACTAGTACAAACAAAGATGTTCACGCCAAATGAAACAAATGTCCTCATTCTCTTCTAATCACAGAGTCTTTTCTAATGTGTATTAGAGTTATCTCTGTAAACTAGAACCACAATGTAAAGATCGTAAGAAGAAACACATTGTGTTAACTAGTACAAGCAAAGGTGTTCACGCCAAATGTAGGAAACGTACTCATTCTCTTCTAATCACACAGTCTTTTCTAATGTGCATTAGAGTTATCTCTGTAAACCAGAACCACAATGTAACGAACTTAAGAAGAAACACATTCTGTTAACTAGTACAAACAAAGAAGTTAACGCCAAACGAAACAAACGGACTCATTCTCTTCTAATCACAGAGTCTTTTCCTATGTGTATTAGAGTTATCTCTGTCAACTAGAACAGCAACGAACGAACTTAAGAAGAAACACATTGTGTTAACAAGTACAAACAAAGACGTTCACGCCAAATGAAACAAACGTTCTTATTCGCTTCAAATCACAGAGTCTCAGAACACATTGTGGTAACTTGGACAAAGATGATCACGTCAATTGAAAGAAACGTACTCAATCTCTTCTAATCACAGAGCCTTTTGTAATGCGTATTAGAGTTGTCTCTGTAAAGGGGAACTGCATGTCAAAATCTTAAGAAGAAACACGTTGTGTTAACCAGTACAAACAAAGACGTTCACGCCAAATGAAACAAACGTGCTTATTCGCTTCTAATCACACAGTCTCAGAACACATTGTGTTAACTTGGACAAAGATGATTACGCCAAATGAAACAAACGTACTCATTCTCTCTAATCACAGAGTCTTTTGTAATGCGTATTAGAGTTGTCTCTGTAAACTAGAACCACAATGTAAAGAACTTAAGGAGAAACACATTGTGTTAACTAGTACAAACAAAGATGTTCACGCCAAATGAAACAAACGTACTCATTCTCTTCTAATCACAGAGTCTTTTCTAATGTGTATTAGAGTTATTTCTGAAAACTAGAACCACAATGTAAAGATCTTAATTCTTATTTCGCTGTAACAGAACCCACAGTAAGACTCTAAGAAAACACATTGTGTTAACTTGGACAAAAAGATGTCAACGCAATTGAAAAACGTATAATTCTTCTAATCACGAGCCTTTGTAATGCGTATTAGAGTTTCTCTGTAAACTAGAACAGCAACGTAAAATCTTAAGAAGAAACACGTTGTGTTAACAGTACAAACAAAGACGTTCACGCCAAAGAAACAAACGTGCTTATTCGCTTCTAATCACCAGTCTCAGAACACATTGTGTTAACTTGGACAAAGATGATCACGCCAAATGAACTAAACGTACTCATTCTCTTCTAATCACAGAGTCTTTTGTAATGCGTATTAGAGTTGTCTCTGTAAACTAGAACACAATGTAAGAACTTAAGAGAAACACATTGTGTTAACTAGTACAAACAAAGATGTTCACGCCAAATGAACAAACGTACTCATTCTCTTCTAATCACAGAGTCTTTTCTAATGGTATTAGAGTTTTTCTCTGTAAAAACTTGAAACCACATGTAAAGTTTTAAGAAGAAACACATTCTCTCTATAACTTGTACAAAATTAGATGTTCTTACGCCAAATGAAACAAACGTACTCATTCATCTTCTAATCCCAGAGTCTTTTCTAAGTGCATTAGAGTTTCTCTGTAAATGAGAACCGCAAGTAAAAAATCTTAAGAAGAACACATTGTGTTAACTTGTACAAACAAAGATTTCAACGCCAATTGAAACAAACGTATATATTCAGTTCTAATTACAGAGTGTCTTGAAATTCTATTAGAGTTATATCTGTAAACTAGAAGAGAAACGAAAGAACTTAAGAAGAAACACATTGAGTTAACAAGTACAAACCAAGTCGTTCACGGCCAAATGAAACAAAACGTGTTATTCGCTTCCAATCACACAGGTCTCAGAAACACATTGTGGTTAACTTGGACAATGCATGATCACGCCAAATGAAACAAACGTACTATCTCTTTAATCACGGGAGTCTTTTGTAATGGTATTAGAGTTGTCTCTTTTAACTAGAACCACAATGTATAGAACTTAAGTAAAACAAAATTGTGTTAACTAGTACAAACAAGAGTTCCCGCCAAATGAAAACAAACGTGCTTATTCGTTCTAATCACAGAGTCCAGAAAAACTTGTGTTTGATTGGACAAAGATGATCACTCAATTTGAAAAAAAACGTACTCATTTTTTTTTCTAATCACAGAGTCTTTTGTAAGGCGTATTAGAGTTGTCTCTGTAACGAGAACCGCAATGTAAAGAACTTAAGTAGAAAACATTGTGTTAACCAGCACAAACAAAGATGTTCACGCCAAATGAAACAAATGTCTCATTCTCTTCTAATCACAGAGTCTTTTCTAATGTGTATTTGAGTTATCTCTGTAAACTGAAACAACGCAATGTAAAGATTCTAACGAAGAAACACATTCTGTTAACTAGTACAAACAAAGATGATCACGCCAAATGAAACAAATGTCTCATTCTCTTCTAATCACACAGGAGTCTTTTCTAATGTGTTTAGAGTTATCTCTGTAAATTGGAACCACAATGTAAAGATCATAAGAAGAAACACATTGTGTTAACTTAGTACAAGCAAAGTGTTCACGCCAAATTAGGAAACGTCCTCATTCTCTTCTAATCACACAGGTCTTTTCTAATGTGCATTGAGTTATCTCTGTAAACAGAACCACAATGTAACGAACTTAAGAAGAAACACATTCCTGTTAACTAGTACAAACAAAGATGTTCAACGCCAAACGAAACAAACGGACATTCAAACGAGTTTTCTGTTTAGAGTTATCTCTGACTAACAGCAACAAGAACTAAAAGAAACTTTGTCGTACAACAAGCGTTCAGCCAAATGAAACAAACGTTTATTCGCTTCATACAAGTCTCAGAACCTTGTAACTGGAAAGTGATCAGCAATAAAACGTCTCATTTTTCTAATCAAGAGCTTTGTATCTATTAGATTTCTTAAAGCATGTAACTTAGAGAAAACTTTGTAACAAAAACAAATTCACGCCATGAAAAACGCTATTCCTTCTAATCATCACATCTTCCAGAAAATTGTGTTTACTGAACAAAGAGTCACCAAAAAACGTATATCTTCTTAAGATTTGAATCCATAGTTTGTAAATAGAAGCAAAAGACTTAAAAGAAACTTGGTTACGACAAAGAGCCCAATGAAAAAAACTCTATCCTCCAATCATCATAGTCAAGAACCATAGTGGTTAACTGACAAACGATCACGCAATGAAAACGTATTTCTTCTATACAGAGTTTTGAATCTATTAGAGTTCTCGTAACTAACAGAAAGAACTTAAGAGAACACATTTGTTAAAGTACAAACAGAGTTCCAAATAAACAAACGTGCTTATTGCTTAATACATCCAGAACATGTTTAACTTGGCAAAGATGACCCCAATAAAAACGTATCTTCTCTTCTATCACAATCTTTGAATGCGTATGAGTTGTCTCTGTAAACTAACCCAAGTAAAAAAAACACATTGTGTTAACTAGCAAACAAAATGTTCACGCCAATGAACAAGTCTCTTCTCTTCTAATCACGAGTCTTTTCTAATGTGTATTAGAGTTACTCTGAACTAGAACCAATAAATCTAGAGAAAACATTGTTACTATAAAACAAGTTACGCAAGAAAAACACTCATTCTCTTCTCTCACAATCTTTTCTAATGTTTGAAAAAATTAAAAAAAAGGTTATTCTCGGAAACAAAAACAACGAAGAACTAAGAAAACAAAAACATTGTGTTACAAACAAAAAGTTCATGCCAAATAAACAAACGTTTATTCGCTTCAATCACAGAGTCTCAAAACATTGTGTACTGGACAAGATGACACTCAATGAAAAAACGTACTCATCTCTTTATCACAGACTTTTTAATGTATTAGAGTTTCTCGTAAAGAACGAAAAAAACTTAAGAAACACTTTGTTAACAAAAAGAGTTCACGCCAATGAAACAAACGTGCTTATTCCTTCTAACACAAGTCCAAACACATGTGTAATTGGACAAGATGATCACCAAATGAAACAAACGTACTCATCTCTTCTAATCACAGAGCTTTTGATGCGTTAGGTTGTCTCTGTAAACTAGAACCCAATTAAAACTAAGAAACACATGTGTTAACTTACAAACAAAATGTTCACGCCAAATGAAACAAACGTATATCTCTTCTAATACAGACTTTTTAATGTTATAGATTATTCTGAAACTAAACACATGAAAACTAAAAAGAATTCCCCAAAAAATTTGAAATCAAAAAAAGTTTTCAATCCAATAAAAACGCGTCTTTTGGCTCTAATAACAAGGTTGAAAAACCATTGTTACAACAAAGGCACCCAAATGAAACAAACGTGCTTATCGCTTTAAACAATCTCAGAACCATTGTTAACTTGGACAAGATTCACGCCAAATGAACAAACTACTCATTCCTTCTATCACAGAGTTTTGTTGGTTGAGTGTCTCTGAACTAACCACAATGTAAAGAACTTAAAGAAACACAGGTTACTGTACAACAAGATTTCAGCCAAGAAACAAACGTACTATTCTCTTCTAATCACAGTTTTCAAATTGTTATTATCTCTTAAACAGCACATGAAAGAACTTAAGAAAAGAAACACATTGTGTTACTTGTAAAAACAAAGATGATCACGCCAAATGAAACAAACGTACTCATTCTCTTCTAATCACAGAGTCTTTTTAATTGTATTAGAGTTATCTCTGTAAACTGAAACGCAATGAAAGATTAAGAAGAAACACATTGTGTTAACAATACAAACAAGATCTTACGCCAAATGAAACAACGTATCATTCTCTTCTAAACAAGTCTTTATTTAGGGTTATTTTAAAAGAACCACAATGTAAGACTTAAGAAAAACACATTGTGTTAACTGTACAAACAAAAGATGTCACGCCAATGAATAAAAACGTATCATTCTCTTCTAATACAGATTCTAATCACAGAGTCTCAGAACACATTGTGTTAACTTGACAAAGAGATCACGTCAAATGAAACAAAGTCTCATTCTCTTCTAATCCAGTGCTTTTAATGCGTATTAGAGTTGTCTCTGTAAACAGAACCGCAATGTAAAGATCTTAAGAAGAAACCATTGTGTTAACAAAGTCCCAATACAAAATTTCAAGAGCCAATGATGATACAAACGACCATTCTCTTTTTAATCACAAGTGATTCTTTTTCTAATGTGTATTATTGTTTCTCGTAACTAGAACAGCAACGAAAGAACTTAAGAAGAAACACTTGTGTTAACAAACAAAGACGTTCACGCCAAATGAAACAAACGTGCTTATTCGCTTCTAATACACAGTCTCAGAACACATGTGTTAACTTGGACAAAGATGTCACGCCAAATGAAACAAACGTACTCATTCTCTTCTAATCACAGAGTCTTTTCTAATGTATTAGAGTTTCTCTGTAAACTAGAACCACAATTAAAGACTTAAGAAGAAACACATTGTGTTAACTAGTGCAAACAAAGATGTTCCGCCAAATAAAAACGTACTCATTCTCTTCTAATCACAGAGTCTTTTCTAATGTGCATTAGAGTATCTCTGTAAACAGAACCACAATGTAAAGAACTTAAGAAGAAACTCATTGTGTTAACTTGTACAAACAAAGATGCAACGCCAATTGAAACATACGTATATATTCAGTTCTAATTACGAGTCTCTGTAATTCCTATTAAGTTATCTCTGTAAACTAGACAGCAATGAAAGAACTTAGAGAAGCAAACACATAGTGTTAACAATCAAAGAAGTTCACGCCATATGAATCAAACCTGCTTATTTCGCTTCTAACGCAGAGACTCAAACAACATGTGTCAACTTGGACAAAGATGATCATGCCAAATGAAACAAACTACTCATTCTCTTCTAACCACAGAGTCCTTTTCTTAATGCTCATTAAGAGTTATCTCTGTAAACCAGAACCAGCAATGTAAAGAACTTAAGAAGAAACACATTGTGTTAACTTGTACAAACAAAGATGTCCACGCCAATTGAGACAAACGTATATATTCAGTTCTAATTACAGAGTCTCTTGTAATTCCTATTAGAGTTATCTCTGTAAACTAGAACAGCAACGAAAGAACTTAAGAAGAAACACTCTGTGTTAACAAGTACAAACAACGAGGTTCACGCCAAATGAAACAAACGTGCTTATTGGCTTCTAATTACAGAGTATTAGAACACATTGTATTAACTTGGACAAAGATGATCACGCCAAATGAAACAAACGTACTCATTCTCTTCTAATCACAGAGTCTTTTGTAATGCGTATTAGAGTTGTCTCTGTAAACTAGAACCACAATGTAAAGAACTTAAGGAGAAACACATTGTGTTAACTAGTACAAACAAAGATGATCACGCCAAATGAAACAAATGTACTCAATGTGGGGAGCCCCCGGAGGGTCCCCAAGTGGGATTGTCTACTAGACCCGAAGACACTCACACGGAGAGCTCTCAATGCAAGACGCAAGAGGTTTATTGTACCGGTGCACCGGGGCTCGACACGAAGTCCTCACGCAGGAGAAGTGAAGAGCCCCGAGCAGCCGGGAGGTAGGGGTTTAAAAAGGAAAGATCATAAAACATGCGGAAATATCTCAAACATGTTTCAGCTCAGGGATTCTTCAGATGTCGTCAGTGTGTCGCCTCGGCTCAGGGATCGTGACCCCAGGCAGGGAGCTAGGGCCCCTGCGGTTAGGCATTGTTCAATTGTCTCTGAGCGGAGGCTTTCCAGAAATTGGGTAAGGGGGTTACGGTTGAGCAAACAGGGGTTGGGCAAACAAGCACAGGTGGGCAAACAAGCACAGATTTCTAAGGCAAAGGTCAGCATTTCAGTTAACTAGTTCCTTATCTGGGCCCGGGCGGCTAGTTGCAGAAAGTCACGTACTGCAGAAAGTCACGTATAACATGCTTTTTTTTCATAAAATGGCTGTCCTTATGTCTAGGTAAAGCAAGCAATTGTACAGAAGCCAAAGAAGCAGGTTAGTTGTATTTATTGGTAATCTTTCATTTCCCCCTTTTCTTTGTCATAATTCCAATCATGGAATTGTGGATTCATTATCTGCCTGGGCCAACTGCTGGTATTGTTGTCTAAGCACCATTAACTGCACAGCACTAATTTTTTTTCTAATAAAAGTGAGTAATCTGTTAAAAATACAAGGGCCGAAAGTGAGAAGCAAAAGTAATATTAAGAGAGGTCCGAGTAGGGTAGAGATCAGGGTGGTCACCCAAGGGGAACTGGAAAACCAAGACTCATACCATGACTGCTGTTGTTGTCTTTCTCTCTTACGTTGTTCTAAGCTTTCTCGTACCCGCTTCAGACTATCCTCAACTAAACCCGTCTTATCTGCATAAAAGCAGTATTTTTCCTTTAAGGCTGCACATAATCCCCCTTGCTGTAGAAACAGTAAATCTAGTCCCCTTTTATTTTGTAAAACAACCTCTGACAAAGAGGAGACTGAGTCTTTTAGATTCTGCATGCCTGATTGTAATTCTTGTAAGTCTTTATCTATTGCTGCACTGAGGGTAGCATAATGCTGGTTAGAGGTGACTAAAGAAGCTATTCCTGTTCCTGCCCCCGCTGCCCCCAGACCTACTACTAATGTTAAGGTTAAAGTAGTGATAGGCTGTCTTTTGAATCGAGGTGAAGTAGAATCAGTATTTTATATCTTCTGGAAAACATCTGCGTCTCTGATAGTAAGTCTGGGCAATAGGCTTATTAGTATACAATAGTCTTTTTCTGCTAGGAAGGCCTCTTTTTTTACATAAGTAGTGAGTCCTGTAGAGCAAGCGAGATAGGTATCTAGTGGTGCAGAGATATATTGGGAGGAGAGGCGGGAGTTAATAGTGATAGTTTGATTACAGATCTCAGAGAGGGAGCGGGGGGGGGAGCATGTTAGGTCCTAGTAGGCATAGTCCGGCACCAGAAACAAAGCTCATAGTCAACCCTTGAGAGCCTGGAGGGGGTCTCCAACGCAAATTGTCAGTACTGTTGGCAAAATTTAAATTTACTGTAGTGGCCAGTCCCTCATAGAAAGGAGGGCTGGAGGAATAGCATATCCAACAGTCCTCTAAAGTATGGTTAATCATATTAAAGAACTGGACAGAGGAATTTACCACGGTTAAAATTAGACCTGCTGAAGAAAGGGGGTTAGGGGGCAGAGTGGGTTGGAAGAGAGTTGGAGCCGTGGAGATCGAAGTGGGGGAGGCAGGCTTGGGTAGTGGGAGAGGAGGAAGAGGTTGAGGAGGAAGAGGTTGATTATGAAGTAAGGAGTTAGGTCCTACACTAATTTTCTGAGAGTCCGGAAATGTCTTGCTGAGCTTAATTCTGAAAGTTAGTCCTGGGTCTGTAGAGTATGCGTACATCCGAAGTCCCCATTCAAATCCCCTAATTTCCCAGTCTTTAGTTTTTGCCTGGTCAGTGAAAGAAATCATCACCGGGTTACACCAAGTAGTACAAGGGCCTGAGTGTTGTTTTTTCTTAACAGTTATATAATCCCATGTAGAGGAGGGATTCCAATACCCGTCCCCTGTGGTCTCACACCCCCATTTTGCACAGAAATAAACATCAGCAAACCCACATCTTTTACCCAGGGGCCTGGGACGGTGTCCTCCTGGGCAAATATATATAGGGGTCTCTTGTAGGACTTTTCTTCCCTGAGGGTCAGAGCATTTGGGTTGAGGTGGTGGCACATAAACAGAGCCTGAGGATGACCCCTCGGGTGGTTGGTAACCTGTTTATGGGTCCTCGCTGGGGCAAATAATAGTCGGGTGTTCCCCACCCTGATTCGGCTCCTAAGGCTAGCCTACAGAGGTCCACCTCAAGGGTGGGCCATGGAGTGGTTATGGATAGTTGTGAGGTAGAACTAGCAACATCACCTGTCTGATTAATGATCTGCCAGGTGTAGTTGTAGAGCTGGTAGGGGGAGGCTGCTATTGAGTGGGGTAGCAACAAGAACATTAGTAGTAACTGTAACCAAACCTTAAGATGAGTCATTATGACTCGAGACAGTAGTGGGAACACAGCGGAGACGCAACTTGAGGGGGTTGTCAGTCTTTGTCAGCTGCCAGTGAGAGTCAGGTGAGGGAGCCGGTTTAACGTGAGAGGCGTGGATCCAGGCGGCGATTCCGTTCACCTTCACGGCCGTTGGTGTTGTCAGGAGTACAGTGAAGGGTCCCTTCCAGCGAGGTTCGAGGTTTGTGGGTCGATGCCGTCTCACGTAGACCGAGTCTCCAGGCTGATACGGGTGTGGAACTGGGTCCTTAGCAGGCAGATAGGCTTCTTTTAATTTAGGCCACAAGTCACTCTGAAGGAGGTGTAGCGCTTGCAGCCTGCAGTTCAAATCAGAGTTAGAGATTGTATCTGGTCCTCTCTGGGTCAGCAATGTGCTGAGTGGAGTTGGGACTCCGAAAAGTATCTCAAAGGGGGTGAGGTTAAATCTATAGGGGGTATTGCGGACCCTGAAAAGGGCCCAGGGAAGGAGCATCGTCCAGTCTGTACAGCCAGTCTCCATGGACAATTTAGTAATGGTCTCTTTTAGTGTTTTATTTATTCTTTCTACCTGTCCTGAGCTTTGGGGTCTGTATGCACAATGTAATTTCCAATTAATCCCCAGTATCCTGGCCACCTCCTGACTTACCTGGGCAACAAAGGCTGGACCGTTGTCAGAGCCTATTACCTGTGGCATTCCATACCTGGGAACAATTTCTTCTAGGAGTTTCTTGGTCACCATAGCCGCAGTCTCTTTCTTAGTGGGATAGGCCTCTACCCATCCTGAAAAAGTATCTATAAAAACTAAAAGATATTTATTTCCATATCTGGCTGGTTTTAGTTCGGTGAAATCTGTTTCCCAGAACAAGCCAGGACGGTCCCCTCTAAATCGCTTTCCCAAGTCTGTTGGGACTGTTTGTGCATTTACCTTTTGGCAGGGTACACACTGTTTTACCAGTTCTTCAGCCATATCCTTAAGTCCAATTATGTGGTAATCAGTCTTTTTAAGAGTCTCTATTATTTTTTTAGGTCCAAAATGAGTCAACTTATGTGTGTGTAACAGGAGGTTCTTTGCTTGCTGTCTGGGTAGGATCTGTTTCCCGGTTTCAGTTTCCCATTTCTGTGATTTGGTGTTAAAATGTTTCTGTATTCTCGCCATATCTTTAAGGTCCTGCTCTGTATACTCTGAGGGCAGTGGCTCAGCGAGGACAGTTTCTTTTTCAATCAAAGGGAACAGGGAAGCTCCCTGAGCTGCCTTTTTGGCTTCCTCATCTGCCATCCTGTTTCCCCGAGCTACGAAGGAATCTCCCTTCTGGTGCCCTGGGCAGTGGACTATAGCCAGCTTGGCCGGTCGGTGCAGAGCATCAAGCAAATCTAAAATCTCTTGTTTATTTTTGATTTCTTTGCCTGCAGAGGTCAGTAATCCTCTCTGCCGGTAGATGGCGCCATGTATGTGCGCGGTGGCAAAGGCATACCGGCTATCTGTATATATTGTAGCCTTTTTTCCTTCTGCCATATTTAAAGCTTGGGTTAAGGCAATAAGTTCAGCTTTTTGGGCAGATGTTCCCTCTGGCAATTTGTTAGTCCAGATCACTTTGCTCCCATCTACAATAGCTGCTCCCGCCATCCTCTTACCTTCAAGGAGGTAGCTGCTGCCGTCCGTAAACCAGGTCATCTGAGCATCTGGTAGGGGCTGGTCCATGAGGTCGGGTCTGACTCCGGTGGCCTCGGCCAGGATTTCCCCACAGTTATGTAGCACGGTGGGATCCGTGTCCGGCCAGAGGGTAGCGGGGTTCAACTGAGTGGGGGGAGCAAATCTGACCCGATCTGAATTAAGGAGGAGACTCTGGTAGTGAGTGACCCTGGCATTGGAGAGCCAGCGGTCTGGAGGTTGGCGGATAACGCTCTCCAGAGCATGTGAAGCAATGATAGTAACAGTCTGTCCCAAAGTCAATTTGTCTGCATCCTTTAGAAGTAGCGCTACAGCTGCAATGATCTTTAGGCAAGGGGGCCATCCTGCGGCTACAGGGTCTAATTTCTTAGATAAGTAGGCTACTGGTTTCCTCCAGGGTCCCGTTCTTTGGGTAAGCACTCCTTTAGCAATGCCCTTCTGTTCATGCACGTACAGGTAAAAGGGCTTGGTGATATCCGGGAGTGAGAGCGCAGGTGCTGTTAGCAGGGCAAGCTTAATGCTGTCAAAAGCCTGCTGGTGTTCTTTTTCCCATTTAAAAGCTGTATTTGTCTTAGTCAGAGGATAAAGCGGAGCAGCCAGGGAGGCAAATCCGGGTATCCAAAGTCTGCAAAACCCGGCGGACCCTAGAAATTCCCGTACTTGTCTGGCATTTGTTGGGACTGGAATCTGCTCCACGGCCTGTTTACGGGCCTCCGTCAGCCACCTCCGTCCTCCTTTCAAAGAGTATCCCAGATGGGTTCCGAGCCCCGTCCCCCCTATTCATCGTCTTCCTCCAATGTCAAGATTTCTCTTGGTTTCTTTTTGGGGCAGTCTTTTATCCAATGTCCTTTTTCTTTGCAATAGGCACATTGGTCCTTTTCCAACTGCCGTCTGTTGCCCTGGTTTTGTCTCTGTCTAGGATTTCTATGCTTTTCTCTGTCTAGGTTCTTTCTATCCTGAATTACGGCGGCCAGAATTTTAGTCATATTTCTCTCATGTCTCTTATCTCGTCTATTGTCCCTTTCCTCCTGCTCTTTTACTCTTCTCTGTTCCCTTTCTTCCTCAGTTTCTCTCTTATTGTAAACTTTCTCAGCTTCCTTAACTAAGTCCGACAGCGTATACCTACTTAAGCCATCTAATCTCTGTAATTTCTTCCTGATATCTGGTGCTGACTGGTCGACAAAACTCATCAGAACTGATACCCTTTGTTCCTCTGCAGTTGGATCAAACGGTGTATATCTACGGTAGGCCTCCATGAGGCGCTCCAGGAAAACAGAGGGTAGTTCATCAGGTCCCTGAATAATCTCTCTTACCTTGGCCAAATTCGTGGGACGCCTCGCGGCTCCCCGGAGACCAGCCACTAGAGCCTGGCGGTAGACGCGGAGATGCTCCCTACCTTCAGGGTTGTTGAAGTCCCAGTCAGGGCGGGTTAAGGGAAAACCGTCGTCTATCACGTTCTGGAGCTGTGTGGGACGTCCATCATCCCCAGGAACGTTTTTCCTGGCTTCCAACAGGATGCGTTCCCTCTCCTCTGTTGTGAAGAGGGTTTGGAGTAACTGCTGACAATCATCCCAAGTGGGCTGGTGAGAGAAAACTAGAGATTCCATGAGAGCAGTTAGTTTAGAGGGATCCTCTGAGAAAGGGGGGTGATTAGCCTTCCAATTATATAAGTCCGCAGAAGAGAAAGGCCAGTATTGAAGTGGTGGCAGGGGTCTTTGATCTGGGTCATCTCCTGGTCCTAGGGGAGGAGGAGGGCCTATAGCCCTAAGGGGCAGGGTGATAGCGGCATCTGGAGTCCGAGCCCGTCTGCTTCTGGTCCCCGCTGCTGGCCCCCCACGTGCTCCTTCGGCTGAGGGGTTAGGCGGAGCAGTGGGAGCGTGAGATGGCGGGTATGGCGGTGGGGTGTCTAACAGGAGTAAGTCTGTCTGTGTATCCGGATAGATCTTCTTCCTTTGTCCTGAACCTGCAACAAGAACTGTGGCGGACTGCAAGGAGTCCTTGTTAACAGGTTTGGGGGAAATCCAGGGTTTTAGCCAAGAGGGAGGGTCCTGCACCAAATCCTGCCAGGTAAAAATGTAGGGTAGCTGGTCAGGATGGCCTCCGGGCTCCTGTAAAATAACTTTCTTGACAGCTTGGATAACCTCTAGGTCAAAAGTTCCCTCCTGAGGCCATCCCACATTCAGCAAATTCCATTCTCCTTGGCATAAAGTTTGCCATTTTCCCTTCTTAACTTCTACTGATAAGTTATGAGCTCTCGTCTTAACAGTCAGTCCAATGTGTTAGAGTCAAGTCCAGAGGGGTAGAAACAGTCTGTCCCATTTTGGGAGGAGGATAGAGAAAGTAGAACAAAATGAACAGAAAAACACAGAAAACAAAGAAAAAACTGAGTTGGCCTGCCCGCCGCCTAAACAAAAACAAAAGCGATTCAGAGGGCGGGGGGCTAGGCCCGGATGGTGCCTTGCGATAGAAAAGAACTCGGTCAGAGTTCTTCAGATAGGAGACAGAAATCAGGTCTGTCTCCTCCGGGCAATCAAGAGCGTCCTCCAGATTGCTTGGGTGGTGGTCCTCAGGCCCGTCAGCCCCGACCAGCCACACCCCAGAGCAAGGCACCCAGAATTGAGAATTCTCAAAACTGGACGAGGTTAGACAAACACAATGAACATACAGACAGACAGACGTAACAGGAGGCGCCTCTTACCTCTGAGGGATCCGGAATGAGGTCTGGGGTCTTGTAGAGATCCCGGAAAATCTCGGTAGGACCTCCAAATGTGGGGAGCCCCCGGAGGGTCCCCAAGTGGGATTGTCTACTAGACCCGAAGACACTCACACGGAGAGCTCTCAATGCAAGACGCAAGAGGTTTATTGTACCGGTGCACCGGGGCTCAACACGAAGTCCTCACGCAGGAGAGGTGAAGAGCCCCGAGCAGCCGGGAGGTAGGGGTTTAAAAAGGAAAGATCATAAAACATGCGGAAATATCTCAAACATGTTTCAGCTCAGGGATTCTTCAGATGTCGTCAGGGTGTCGCGTCGGCTCAGGGATCGTGACCCCAGGCAGGGAGCTAGGGCCCCTGCGGTTAGGCATTGTTCAATTGTCTCTGAGCGGAGGCTTTCCAGAAATTGGGTAAGGGGGTTACGGTTGAGCAAACAGGGGTTGGGCAAACAAGCACAGGTGGGCAAACAAGCACAGATTTCTAAGGCAAAGGTCAGCATTTCAGTTAACTAGTTCCTTATCTGGGCCTGGGCGGCTAGTTGCAGAAAGTCACGTACTGCAGAAAGTCACGTATAACATGCTTTTCCTTCATAAAATGGCTGTCCTTATGTCTAGGTAAAGCAAGCAATTGTACAGAAGCCAAAGAAGCAGGTTAGTTGTATTTATTGGTAATCTTTCAGTACAAACAAAGATGATCACGCCAAATGAAACAAATGTACTCATTGTCTTCTAATCACAGAGTCTTTTCTAATGTGTATTAGAGTTCTCTCTGTAAACTAGAACAGCAATGAAAGAACGTCAGAAGAAACACATTGTGTTAACAAACAAAGATGTTCACACCAAATGAAACAAACGTGCTTATTCACTTTTAATCACAGAGTCTCAGAACACATTGTGTTAACTGGGACAAAGATGATCACATCAAATGAAACAAACGTACTCATTCTCTTCTAATCACAGAGTTTTTGTAATGCGCATTTGAGTTGTCTCTGTAAAAGAGAACCGCAAGGTAAAGATCTTAAGAAGAAACACATTGTGTTAACTACTACAAACAAAGACGTTCACGCAAAATGAAACAAATGTACTCATTCTCTTCTAATCACAGAGTCTTTTCTAATGTGTTAGAGATATCTCTGTAAACTAGAACCACAATGTAAAGATCGTAAGAAGAAATACATTGTGTTAAGTAGTACAAACAAAGATGATCACGCCAAATGAAAGAAACATACTCATTCTCTTCTAACCACAGAGAATTTTCTAATGTGCATTAGAGTTTTTTCTGTAATCCAGAACCGCAATCTAAAGAATTTAAGAAGAAACACACTGTGGTAACTTGTACAAACAAAGATGTGCACGCCAATTGAAACAAACGTATATATTCAGTTCTAATTACAGAGTCTCTCATAATTCCTATTAGGGTTATCTCTGTAAACTAGAACAGCAACGAAAGAACTTAAGAAAAACACATTGTGTTAACAAGTACAAACAGAGACGTTAACGCCAAATGAAACAAACGTGCTTATTCGCTTTAATCACACAGTCTTAGAACACATTGTGTTAACTTGGACAAAGATGATCACGCCAAATGAAACGAACGTACTCATTCTCTTCTAATCACAGAGTCTTTCGTAATGCGTATTAGAGTTGTCTCTGTAAACTAGAACCAAAATGTAAAGAACTTAAGGAGAAACACATTAGTTAACTAGTACAAACAAAGATGATTACGCCAAATGAAACAAATGTACTCATTCTCTTCTAATCAGAGAGTCTTTTCTAATGTGTATTAGAGTTCTCTCTGTAAACTAGAACAGCAACGAAAGAACTTCCGAAGAAACACATTGTGTTAACAAACAAAGACGTTCAGGCCAAATGAAACAAACGTGCTTATTCGCTTTTAATCACAGAGTCACAGAGCACATTGTGTTAACTTGGACAAAGATGAACACGTCAAATGAAACAAACGTACTCATTCTCTTCTAATCACAGAGTCTTTTGTCATGCGTATTAGAGTTGTCTCTGTAAATGAGAACCACAATGTACCAACCTTAAGAAGAAACACATTGTGTTAAGTAGTACAAACAAAGATGTTCACGCCAAATGAAACAAATGTACTCATTCTCTTCTAATCACAGAGTCTTTTCTAATGTGCATTAGAGTTATCTCTGTAAACAAGAACCACAATGTAAAGAACTTAAGAAGAAACACATTGTGTTAACCTGTACAAACAAATTGTCCACGCCAATTGAAACAAACGTATATATTCAGTTCTAATGACAGAGTCTTTTCTAATGTGCATTACAGTTATCTCTGTAAACCTAAACCACAAGTAAAGAACTTAAGAAGAAACACTTTGTTAACTGTACAAACAAAGATGCCACTGCCAATGAAACAAACGTATATTCAGTTCAATTACAGAGTCTCTTGTCAATTCCTATTAATTATTTGTTTATAACGAGAACAGCAACGAAAGAACTTAAGAAGAAAACATTGTGTTAACAGTACAAACAAGACGTTCATGCCAAATGAAACAAACTGCTTATTGGCTTCTAATTACAGAGTCTCAAAACACATTGTATAACTTGGACAAAGATGATCACGCCAAAAGAAATAAACGTACTCATTCTTCTAATACAGAGTCTTTGTAATGCGTATTAGAGTTGCTCTGTAAACTAGAACCACAATGTAAAGAACTTAAGAGAAACACATTGTGTTAACT
Source organism: Dipus sagitta (assembly GCA_036346955.1). Classification (NCBI taxonomy): domain Eukaryota; kingdom Metazoa; phylum Chordata; class Mammalia; order Rodentia; family Dipodidae; genus Dipus; species Dipus sagitta. The sequence goes on from CM070791.1 coordinate 32,152,235, forward strand.
AGTACAAACAAAGATGTTCACGCCAAATGAAACAAACGTACTCATTCTCTTCTAATCACAGAGTCTTTTCTAATGTGCATTAGAGTTATCTCTGTAAACCAGAACCACAATGTAAAGAACTTAAGAAGAAACACATTGTGTTAACTTGTACAAACAAAGATGTCCACGCCAATTGAAACAAATGTATATATTCAGTTCTAATTACAGAGTCTCTTGTAATTCCCATTAGAGTTATCTCTGTAAAGTAGAACAGCAACGAAAGAACTTAAGAAGAAACACATTGTGTTAGCAAGTACAAACAAAGACGTTCACATCAAATGAAACAAACGTGCTTATTGGCTTCAAATTACAGAGTCTCAGAACACATTGTATTAACTTGGACAAAGATGATCACGACAAATGAAACAAACGTACTCATTCTCTTCTAATCACAGAGTCTTTTGTAATGAGTATTAGAGTTGTCTCTGTAAACTAGAACCACAATGTAAAGAACTTAAGGAGAAACACATTGTGTTAACTAGTACAAACAAAGATGTTCACCCCAAATGAAACAAACATACTCATTCTCTTCTAATCACAGAGTCTTTTCTAATGTGCATTAGAGTTATCTCTGTAATCCAGAACCACAATAAAGAACTAAGAAGAAACACATTGTGTTAACTTGTACAAACAAAGAGGTCCATGCCAATTGAAAGAAACGTATATATTCAATTCTCATTACAGAGTCTCTTGTTATTCCTATTAGAGTTATCTCTGTAAACTAGAACAGCAAAGAAAGAACTTAAGAAGAAACACATTGTGTTAACAATACAAAAAGACGTTCACGCCTATTGAAACAAACGTGCTTATTCGCTTCTATTCATAGAGTCTCAGAACACATTGTGTTAACTTGGACAAAGATGATCACGCCAAATGAAACAAACGTACTCATTCTCTTCTAATCACAGAGTCTTTTCTAATGTGTATTAGAGTTATCTCTGTAAACTAGAACCGCAATGTAAAGATCTTAAGAGGAAACACATTGTGTTAACTAGTACAAACAAAGAAGTTCACGCCAAATGAAGGAAACGTCCTTATTCAATTCTAATCACTGAGTTTTTTCTAATGTGCATTAGAATTAGCTCTGTAAACCAGAACCACAATGTAAAGAACTTAAGAAGAAACACATTGTGTTAACTTGGACAAAGATGATCACGCCAAATGAAGGAAACTTACTCATTCTCTTCTAATCACAGTGTCTTTTCTATTGTGCATTAGAGTTATCTCTGTAATCCAGAACCACAAAGTAAAGAACATAAGAAGAAACACATTGTGTTAACTTGTACAAACAAAGATATCCACGCCAATTGAAACAAACGTATATATTCAGTTCTAATTACAGAGTCTCTTGTAATTCCTATTAGAGTTATCCCCTGTAAACTAGAACAGCAACGAAAGAACTTAAGAAGAAACACATTGTGTTAAGAAGTACAAACATTGACGTTCACACCAAATGAAACAAACGTGCTTATTCGCTTCTAATCATAGAGTCTCAGAAAACATTGTGTTAACTTGGACAAAGATGATCACGCCAAAAGAAACAAACGTACTCATTCTCTTCTAATCACAGAGTCTTTTGTAATGTGTATTAGAGTTGTCTCTGTAAACTAGAACCACAATGTAAAGAACTTAAGAAGAAACACATTGTGTTAACTAGTACAAACAAAGATGTCCACGCCAAATGACACAAACGTACTCATTCTCTTCTAATCACAGAGTCTTTTGTAATGCGTATTAGGGATGTCTCTGTAAACTAGAACCACAATGTAAAGAACTTAAGGAGAAACACATTGTGTTAACTAGTCAAAACAAAGATGATCACGCCAAATGAAACAAATGTACTCATTCTCTTCTAATCACAGAGTCTTTTCTAATGTGCATTAGAGTTATCTCTGTAAACCAGAACCACAATGTAAAGAACTTAAGAAGAAACACATTGTGTTAACTTGGACAAAGATGATCACGCCAAATGAAGGAAACGTACTCATTCTCTTCTAATCACAGAGTCTTTTTTATGTGCATTAGAGTTATCTCTGTAATCCAGAACCACAAAGTAGAGAACGTAATAAGAAACACAGTGTGTTAATTTGTACAAACAAAGATGTCCACGCCAATTGAAACAAACGTATATATTCAGTTCTAATTACAGAGTCTCTTGTAATTCCTATTAGAGTTATCTCTGTAAACTAGAACAGCAACGAAAGAACTTAAGAAGAAACACATTGTGTTAATAAGTACAAACAAAGACCTTCATGCCAAATGAAACAAACATGCTTATTCGCTTCTAATCATAGAGTCTCAGAACACATTGTGTTAACTTGGACAAAGATGATCACGCCAAATGAAACAAACGTACTCATTCTCTTCTAATCACAGAGTCTTTTGTAATGCGTATTAGAGTTTTCTCTGTAAACAAGAACCACAATGTACCAACCTTAAGAAGAAAAACATTGTGTTAACTAAGTACAAACAAAGATGTTCATGCCAAATGAAACAAACGTACTCATTCTCTTCTAATCACAGAGTCTTTTCTAATGTGTATTAGAGTTATCTTTGTAAACTAGAAACACAATGTAAAGATCTTAAGAAGAAACTCATTGTGTTAACTAGTACAAACAAAGAAGTTCACACCGAATGAAGGAAACGTCCTTATTCTATTCTAATAACAGAGTTTTTTTTTGTGCATTAGAGTTTTCTTAGTAAACCAGAACCACAATGTAAAGAACTTAAGAAGAAACACATTGTGTTAACTTGTACAAACAAAGATGTCCACGCCAATTGAAACAAACGTATATATTCAGTTCTAATTACAGTATCTCTTGAAATTCCTATTAGAGTTATCTGTTTATACTAGAACAGCAACGAAAGAACTTAAGAAGAAACACATTGTGTTAACAAGTACAAACAACGACGTTCACGCCAAATGAAACAAACGTGCTTCTTCGCTTCTAATTACAGAGTCTCAAAACACATTGTGTTAACTTGGACAAAGATGATCACGCCAAATGAAACAAAGGTACTCATTCTCTTCTAATCACAGAGTCTTTTGTAATGCGTATTAGAGTTGTCTTTGTAAACTAGAACCACAATGTAAAGAACTTAAGAACAAACACATTGTGTTAACTTGTACAAACAAAGATGTCCACGCCAATTGAAACAAACGTACATACTCAGTTCTAATTACAGAGTCTCTTGTAATTCCTATTACAGTTATCTCTGTAAACTAGAACACCAACGAAAGAACTTAAGAAGAACCATATTGTGTTAACAAGTACAAACAAGACCTTAGCAATGAAAAGTGCTTATTCGTTCTAATATAGAGTCTCAGAAACATGCGTAATTGGACAAAGATGACACGCAATGAAACAAACGTTATTCTATTCTAATCACAGAGTTTTTTATTACGTATTAGAGTTGTCTCTGTAAACTTGAACCACAATGTAAAGAACTTAAGGAGAAACACATTGTGTTAACTAGTACAAACAAAGATGTCCACGCCAATGGAAACAAACGTATATATTCAGTTCTAATTACAGAGTCTCTTGTAATTCCTATTAGAGTTATCTCTGTAAACTAGAACAGCAACGAAAGAATTTAAGAAGAAACACACTGTGTTAACAAGTACAAACAAAGACCTTCACGCCAAATGAAACAAACGTGCTTATTCGCTTATAATCATAGAGTTTCAGAACACATTGTGTTAACTTGGATAAAGATGATCACCCCAAATGAAACAAACGTACTCATTCTCTTCTAATCACAGAGTCTTTTGTAATGCGTATTAGAGTTGTCTCTGTAAACTAGAACCACAATGTAAAGAACTTAAGGAGAAATACATTGTGTTAACTAGTACAAACAAAGATGTTCACGCCAAATGAAACAAAGGTACTCATTCTCTTCTAATCACAGAGTCTTTTCTAATGTGTATTAGAGTTATCTCTGTAAACTGGAACCGCAATGTAAAGATCTTAAGAAGAAACACATCCTGTTAACTAGTACAAACAAAGATGTTCATGCCAAATGAAACAAACGTACTCATTCCCTTCTAATCACAGAGTCTCTTCTAATGTGTATTAGAAGTCTCTCTGTAAACTAGAACAGCAACGACCGAACTTCAGAAGAAACACATTGTGTTAACAAACAAAGACGTTCACACCAAATGAAACAAACGTGCTTATTCACTTTTAATCACAGAGTCTCAGAACACATTGTGTTAACTTGGACAATGATGATCACGCCAAATGAAACAAACGTACTCATTCTCTTCTAATCACAGAGTCTTTTGTAATGCATATTAGAGTTGTCTTTGTAAACTAGAACCACAATATAAAGAACTTAAGGAGAAACACATTGTGTTCACTAGTACAAACAAAGATGTAAACGCCAAATGAAAGAAACGTACTCATTCTCTTCTAATCACAGAGTCTTTTCTAATGTGTATTAGAGTTATCTTTGTAAACTGGAACCGCAATGTAAAGATCTTAAGAAGAAACACATCCTGTTAACTAGTACAAACAAAGATGTTCACCCCAAATGAAACAGACATACTCATTCTCTTCTAATCACAGGGTCTTTTCTAATGTGTATTAGAGTTATCTCGGTAACTAGAACAGCAACGAAAGAACGTAAGAAGAAACACATTGTGTTAACAAACAAAGACGTTCACGCCAAATGAAAGAAACGTGCTTATTCGCTTCTAATCATAGAGTCTCAGTATACATTGTGTTAACTTGGACAAAGATGATCACGCCAAATGAAACAGACGTACTCATCCTCTTCTAATCACAGACTCTTTAGTAATGCGTATTAGAGATGTCTCTGTAAACTAGAAACACAATGTAAAGAACTTAAGGAGAAACACATTGTGTTAACTAGTACAAACAAAGATGATCACGCCAAATGAAACAAATGTACTCATTCTCTTCTAATCACAGAGTCTTTTCTAATGTGCCCTAGAGTTATCTCTGTAAACCAGAACCACAATGTAAAGAACTTAAGAAGGAACACATTCTGTTAACTAGTACAAACAAAGATGTTCACGCCAAATGAAACAAACGTACTCATTCTCTTCTAATCACAGAGTCTTTTGTAATGCGTATTAGAGTTGTCTCTGTAAACAAGAACCACAATCTACCTACCTTAAGAAGAAACACATTGTGTTAACTAGTACAAACAAAGATGTTCATGCCAAATGAAACAAACGTACTCATTCTCTACTATTCACAGAGTCTCAGAACACATTGTGTTAAACTTGGACAAAGATGATCTCGCCAAATGAAACAAACGTACTCAGTCTCTTCTAATCACAGAGTCTTTTCTAATGTGTATTAGAGTTATCTCTGTAAACTAGAACCACAATGTAAAGATCTTAATAAGAAGAACATTGTGTTAACTAGTACAAACAAAGAAGTTCACGCCACATGAAGGAAACGTCCTTATTCTATTCTAATAACAGAGTTTTTTTTTTGTGCATTAGAATTATCTCTGTAAACCAGAATCACAATGTAAAGAACGTAAGAAGAAACACATTGTGTTAACTTGTACAAACAAAGATGTCCACCCCAATTGATACAAACGTATATATTCAGTTCTAATTACAGTATCTCTTGAAATTCCTATTAGAGTTATCTCTGTCAGCTAGAACAGCAACGAAAGAACTTAAGAAGAAACACATTGTGTTAACAAGTACAAACAACGACGATCACGCCAAATGAAACAAACGTGCTTGCTGGGCTTCTAATTACGGATTCTCAAAACACATTCTATTAACTTGGACAAAGATGATCACGCCAAAAGAAACAAACGTATTCATTCTCTTCTAATCACAGAGTCTTTTGTAATGCGTATTAGAGTTGTCTCTGTAAACTAGAACCACAATGTAAAGAACTTAAGGAGAAACACATTGTGTTAACTAGTACAAACAAAGACGTCCACGCCAAATGAAACAAATGTACTCATGCTCTTCTACTCACAGAGTATTTTCTAATGTGTATTAGAGTTATCTCTGTAAACTGGAACCGCAATGTAAAGATCTTAAGAAGAAACACATCCTGTTAAGTAGTACAAACAAAGATGTTCACCCCAAATGAAACAAACATACTCATTCTCTTCTAATCACAGAGACGTTTCTAATGTGTATTAGAGTTATCTCGGTAACTAGAACAGCAACAAAAGAACTTAAGAAGAAACACATTGTGTTAACAAACAAAGACGTTCACGCCAAATGAAACAAACGTGCTTATTCGCATCTAATCACAGAGTCTCAGAACACATTGTGTTAACTTGGACAAAGATGATCTTGCCAAATGAAACAAACGTACTCATTCTCTTCTAATCACAGAGTCTTTTCTAATGTGTATTAGAGTTATCTCTGTAAACTAGAACGACAATGTCAAGATCGTAAGAACAAACACATTGTGTTAACTAGTGCAAACAAAGATGTTCACGCCAAATGAAGGAAACGTACTCATTCTCTTCTAATCACAGAGTTTTTTCTAATGTGCATGAGAGTTATCTCTGTAATCCAGAACCACAATGTAAAGAACTTAAGAAGAAACAAATTGTGTTAACTTGTACAAAGATATCCACATCAATTGAAACAAACGTATACATTCAGTTCTAATTACAAAGTCTCTTTTAATTCCTATTAGAGTTTCTCTGTAAACTAGAACAGCAACGAAAGAAGGTAAGAAGAAACATATTGTGTTAACAAACAAAGATGTTCACGCCAAATGAAACAAACATGCTTATTCGCTTCTAATCATAGAGTCTCAGAACACATTGTGCTAACTTGGACAAAGAGGATCACGCCAAATGAAACAAACGTACTCATTCTCTTCTAATCACAGAGTCTTTTGTAATGCGTATTAGAGTTGTGTCTGTAAACTAGAACCACAATATAAAGAACTTAAGGAGAAACACATTGTGTTAACTAGTACAAACAAAGATATCCACGCAAAATGAAACAAACGTACTCATTCTCTTCTAATCACAGAGTCTTTTCTAATGTGTATTATAGTTATCTCTGTAAACTGGAACGGCAATGTAAAGATCTTAATAAGAAACACATCCTGTTATCTAGTACAAACAAAGATGTTCACCACAAATGAAACAAACATACTCTTTCTCTTTCTAATCACAGGGTCTTTTCTAATGTGTATTAGAGTTATCTCGGTAACTAGAACAGCAACGAAAGAACGTAAGAAGAAACACATTGTGTTAACAAACAAAGACGTTCACGCCAAATGAACGAAACGTCCTTATTCGCTTCTAATCATAGAGTCTCAGTACATATTGTGTTAACTTGGACAAAGATGATCACGCCAAATGAAACAAACGTACTCATCCTTTTCTAATCACAGAGTCTTTAGTAATGCGTTTTAGAGATGTCTCTGTAAACTAGAACCACAATGTAAAGAACTTAAGGAGAAACACATTGTGTTAACTAGTACAAACAAAGATGATCACGCCAAATGAAACAAATGTACTCATTCTCTTCTAATCACAGAGTCTTTTCTAATGTGCATTAGAGTTATCTCTGTAAACCAGAACCACAATATAAAGAACTTAAGAAGAAACACATTGTGTTAACTTGGACAAAGATGATCACGCCAAATGAAGGAAACTTACTCATTCTCTTCTAATCACAGAGTCTTTTCTATTGTGCATTAGAGTTATCTCTGTAATCCAGAACCACAAAGAAAGAACATAAGAAGAAACACATTGTGTTAACTTGTACAAACAAAGATGTCCACGCCAATTGAAACAAACGTATATATTCAGTTCTAATTACAGAGTCTCTTGTAATTCCTATTAGAGTTATCTCTGTAAACTAGAACAGCAACGAAAGAACTTAAGAAGAAACACATTGTGTTAAGAAGTACAAACATTGACGTTCACGCCAAATGAAACAAACGTGCTTATTCGCTTCTAATCATAGAGTCTCAGAAAACATTGTGTTAACTTGGACAAAGATGATCACGCCAAAAGAAACAAACGTACTCATTCTCTTCTAATCACAGAGTCTTTTGTAATGCGTATTAGAGTTGTCTCTGTAAACTAGAACCACAATGTAAAGAACATAAGGAGAAACACATTGTGTTAACTAGTACAAACAAAGTTGTTCACGCCAAATGAAACAAAGGTACTCATTCCCTTCTAATCACAGAGTCTTTTCAAATGTGCATTAGAGTTATCTATGTAAACTGGGACCGCAATGTAAAGATCTTAAGAAGAAACACATCCTGTTAACTAGTAAAAACAAAAATGTTCACCCCAAATGAAACAAACATACTCATTCTCTTCTAATCACAGGGTCTTTTCTAATGTGTATTAGAGTTATCTCGGTAACTAGAACAGCAACGAAAGAACGTAAGAAGAAACACATTGTGTTAACAAACCAAAGACGTTCACGCCAAAATGAAACAAACGTGCCTTATTCGCCTTCTAATCATAGAGTCTCAGTACACATTGTGTTAACATGGACAAAGATGATCACGCCAATGAAAACAAACGTACTCATTCTCTTTCTAATCACCCGAGTTCTTTTGTAATGCGTATTAGAGATGTCACTGTAAACTAGAACCACAATGTAAAGAACATAAGGAGAAACACATTGTGTTAACTAGTAAAACAAGATGATCACGCCAAATGAAACAAATGTACTCATTCTCTTCTAATCACAGAGTCTTTTCTAATGTGCATTAGAGTTATCTCTGTAAACCAGAACCACAATATAAAGAACTTAAGAAGAAACACATTGTGTTAACTAGGACAAAGATGATCACCCCAAATGATGGAAACATACTCATTCTCTTCTAATCACAGAGTCTTTTCTAATGTGCATTAGAGTTATCTCTGTAATACAGAACCACAAAGTAAAGAACTTAAGAAGAAACACATTGTGTTAACTTGTACAAACAAAGATGTCCACGCCAATGGAAACAACCGTATATATTCAGTTCTAATTACAGAGTCTCTTGTAATTCCTATTAGAGTTATCTCTGTAAACTAGAACAGCAACGAAAGAATTTAAGAAGAAACACACTGTGTTAACAAGTACAAAAAAAGACCTTCACGCCAAATGAAACAAACGTGCTTATTCGCTTCTAATCATAGAGTCTCAGAACACATTGTGTTAACTTGGATAAAGATGATCACCCCAAAAGAAACAAACGTACTCATTCTCTTCTAATCACAGAGTCTTTTGTAATGCGTATTAGAGTTGTCTCTGTAAACTAGAACCACAATGTAAAGAACATAAGGAGAAACACATTGTGTTAACTAGTACAAACAAAGATGTTCACGCAAATGAAACAAAGGTACTCATTCCTCTCTAATCACAGAGTCTTTTTAATGTGTATTAGAGTTATCTCTGTAAACTGGAAACCGCATGTGAAGATCTTAAGAAGAAACACATCCTGTTAACTAGTACAAACAAAGATGTTACCCAAATGAAACAAACATACTCATTCTCTTCTAATCACAGGGTCTTTTCTAATGTGTATTAGAGTTATCTCGGTAACTAGAACAGCAACGAAAGAACGTAAGAAGAAACACATTGTGTTAACAAACAAAGACGTTCAAGCCAAATGAAACAAACATGCTCATCTGCTTCTAATCATAGAGTCTCAGAACACATTGTGTTAACTTGGACAAGGATGATCACGCCAAATGAAACAAACGTACTCATTCTCTTCTAATCACAGAGTCTTTTGTAATGCGTATTAGAGTTGTCTCTGTAAACTAGAACCACAATGTAAAGAACTTAAGGAGAAACACATTTTGTTAACTAGTACAAACAACGATGATCACGCCAAATGAAACAAACGTACTCATTCCTTCTAATCACAGAGTCGCTTCTAATGTGTATTAGAGTTCTCTCTGTAAACTAGAACAGCAACGACCGAACTTCAGAAGAAACACATTGTGTTAACAAACAAAGACGTTCACACCAAATGAAACAAACGTGCTTATTCGCTTTTAATCACAGAGTCTCAGAACACATTGTGTTAACTTGGACAAAGATGATCACGCCAAATGAAACAAACGTACTCATTCTCTTCTAATCACAGAGTCTTTTGTAATGCGTATTAGAGTTGTCTCTGTAAACTAGAACCACAATATAAAGAACTTAAGGAGAAACACATTGTGTTCACTAGTACAAACAAAGATGTGAACGCCAAATGAAAAAAACGTACTCATTCTCTTCTAATCACAGAGTCTTTTCTAATGTGTATTAGAGTTATCTCTGTAAACTGGAACCGCAATGTAAAGATCTTAAGAAGAAACACATCCTGTTAACTAGTACAAACAAAGATGTTCACCCCAAATGAAACAGAACATACTCATTGTCTTCTAATCACAGGGTCTTTTCTAATGTGTATTAGAGTTATCTCGGTAACTAGAACAGCAACGAAAGAACGTAAGAAGAAACACATTGTGTTAACAAACAAAGACGTTCACGCCAAATGAAAGAAATGTGCTTATTCGCTTCTAATCATAGAGTCTCAGTACATATTGTGTTAACTTGGACAAAGATGATCACGCCAAATGAAACAAACGTACTCATCCTTTTCTAATCACAGAGTCTTTAGTAATGCGTTTTAGAGATGTCTCTGTAAACTAGAACCACAATGTAAAGAACTTAAGGAGAAACACATTGTGTTAACTAGTACAAACAATGATGATCACGCCAATTGAACAAATGTACTCATTCTCTTCTAATCACAGAGTCTTTTCTATGTGCATTAGAGTTATCTCTGAAAAACCAGAACCACAATATAAAGAACTTAAGAAGAAACACATTGTGTTAACTAGGACAAAGATGATCACCCCAAATGATGGAAACATACTCATTCTCTTCTAATCACAGAGTCTTTTCTAATGTGCATTAGAGTTATCTCTGTAATACAGAACCACAAAGTAAAGAACTTAAGAAGAAACACATTGTGTTAACTTGTACAAACAAAGATGTCCACGCAATGGAAACAACCGTTATATTCTGTTCTAATTACAGAGTCTCTTGTAATTCATTATTGAGTTATCTCTGTTCTGAACGCACGAAAAATTT
>CM070791.1:32163444-32178444 GCA_036346955.1 Dipus sagitta
CGAGACAACGCCCCCCGGGCGCCACGCCCCGCAAGCGGGCGGGCGCGCGGGACGACCCCACAGCGCCCGGAGTTCCCGCCCCACAAAACCGTGACGCGGCCAAGGGCCCGCCACGAAGGGCGAGCCCGAGGAAGCCGGAACGGAGCGAGCCCCCCGTACCGCTTCCCCCACCGCCCGCCCCCACGCCCCCGCGGGCGGACGGGCGACCCTCCCCGCGGTCTTTAAAACCTCCGCGCCGAACGCGCTAGTACCTGGACAGGGGGCGGACGCGTCGGCGACGAGTCGGGCCGTGCGCCCGCCTCCTCCCCTCGCCGTCACAGCCACACGCCCACGACCGACCGTCCACCGCCCAGGGGTGCTGCCCCAGCCAGGATCACATCCAGGGCGGGAGGCGAGGGGCGCCGGCGTGCCCGGGCCTCCAACTCTCCTCCGCGGACGGAGGAGGAGGAGGGAGGGAGCCGGCCGACGCCGCAGAACGCCCCACGAGACGCACCACCGGGGGACACAGCGAAACTACGTAAACGGACGCCGCGTGGCGAGACGGCGAGGGGTTTATAGAGACGGGCACACGGGGCCCCCTCTCTCCCCCCTCCCCAACGCGCAGCCGCCCTAAGGCACGGAAGCCGGCGTGAACGAGGACCCGCCAGCGCAGCCGGTGCCGCCTCTGCCACCGACCGCCGGCATCAGCGACGACCGGCGGAAAGGACGAGGACGAGAAGGCGGAGGCGGAGGCCAACGCGTCGGCAGCGTCGCCCCGACGGGTAAAGACCCGGAGAACTCGGACGCCCCCCTTCCCGCCAGGATGGAAGGGATGAGGAAGGCCTGGACCACGGACGAGGGCGCGCGAGCCGCCGCGCAGCAGCAGCAGCAGCAGCGGCCGAGAGCGAGCGGACCCTCTCCTCCCGTGTCGCCGTCGCACACCGCGACACCTCTGCACGTCCCGCGGGTCTCAAACGCCCCACCGCCTCACCTCGTCAGACAGCCCGCTCTACCGTACCCGCGCCCGGACCGAGCCCCGCCGCGGGCCTCGCGAACCAGCGCCCTCTCTCTCCTCGCCCCGACTCCACGCGCCGGCCCGACCGCCGCACGCGCGACGACGCCGACGGCTGACGGACCGACCGCCAGCCGGCCCCGGGTCCTCCCGGCGAGACAGACATTCTCGTGGACGTGCGGCGGGCGCCAGACGTCACCGCTCTCACGTTAATGATCCTTCCGCAGGTTCACCTACGAAACCTTGTTACGACTTTTACTTCCTCTAGATAGTCAAGTTCGACCGTCTTCTCAGCGCTCCGCCAGGGCCGTGCCGACCCCGGGGCCGATCCGAGGGCCTCACTAAACCATCCAATCGGTAGTAGCGACGGCGGTGTGTACAAAGGCAGGACTTAATCAACGCAAGCTTATGACCCGCACTTACTGGAATTCCTCGTTCATGGGGAATAATTGCAATCCCCGATCCCCATCACAATGGGTTCAAACGGTTACCCGCGCCTGCCGCGTAGGTAGGCACACGCTGAGCCAGTCAGTGTAGCGCGCGTGCAGCCCCGACATCTAAGGCATCACAGACCTGTTATTGCTCAATCTCGGGTGCTGAACGCCACTTGTCCCTCTAAGAAGTTGGGGACCCCGACCGCTCGGGTCGCGTAACTAGTTAGCATCCAGAGTCTCGTTCGTTATCGGAATTAACCAGACAAATCGCTCCACCAACTAAGAACGCCATGCACCACCACCCACGAATCGAGAAAGAGCTATCAATCTGTCAATCCTGTCCGTGTCCGGCCGGTGAGTTTCCCGTGTTGATCAAATTAAGCCGCAGCTCCACTCCTGTGTGCCCTTCCTCAATTCCTTTAAGTTTCAGCTTTGCAACCATACTCCCCCCGAACCCAAAGACTTTGGTTTCCCGAAGCTGCCCGGCGGTCATGGAATAACGCCGCCGCATCGCCAGTCGCATCGTTTATGTCGGAACTACGACGTATCTGATCGTCTCGAACCTCCGACTTTCGTCTTGATTAATGAAAACATTCTTGCAAATGCTTTCGCTCTGGTCCGTCTTGCGCCGTCCAAGAATTTCACCTCTACGGCGGCAATACGAATGCCCCCGCCGTCCCTCTTAATCATGCCTCAGTTCCGAAAACCAACAAAATAGGAACCGCGGTCCTATTCCAGTATTCCTAGCTGCGTATTCAGGCCTCGGGCCTCTTGAACACTCTAATTTTTCAAAGTAAACGCTTTCGGGCCCCGCGACACTCAGCTAAGAGCATCGAGGGGCGCCGAGAGGCAAGGGCGGGACGGGCGGGACTCGCCTCGCGGCGGACCGACCGCCCGCTCCCAAGATCCAACTACGACTTTTTAACTGCAGGCAACTTTAATATACCTATTGAGCTGGAATACCGCGCTGCTGCACCAAGACTTGCCCTCCAATGGATCCTCGTTAAAGGATTTAAAGTGACTCATTCCAATTACAGGGCCTCGAAAGAGTCCTGTAATTGTTATTTTTCGTCACTACCTCCCCGGTCGGAGTGGTAATTGCGCGCCTGCTGCCTTCCTTGGATGTGGTAGCCGTTTCTCAGCTCCCTCTCCGAATCGAACCCTGATTCCCCGTCACCCGTGGTCACCATGGTAGCACGCGACTACCATCGAAAGTTGATAGGCAGACGTTCGAATGGTCGTCGCCGCCACGGAGGCGTGCGATCGCCCGAGGTTATCTAGATCCACCAAAGCCGCCGGCGCCCGTCCCCCAGCCGACCGGGAGGGAGCTAACCGGTGTTTTGATCTGATAAATGCACCATCCCCCCCCGAGGGGTCAGCGCCCGTCGCATGTATTAGCTCTAGAATTACCACAGTTATCCAAGTAGGAAGAGCGAGCGACCAAAGGAACCATAACTGATTTAATGAGCCATTCGCAGTTTCACTGTACCAGCCGTGCGTACTTAGACATGCATGGCTTAATCTTTGAGACAACATATGCTACTGCAGGATCAACCAGTAGGAGCGCGAACGAGCCGGCAGAGAGAACTGGGGGGGGCCGCGGGTCGGGAACCGACCCATCCTCCTGCGTCGGCGAGTCCGGGACGCCGACCGAGCGCGTACCGTGGGAGAGCAGAAGACGGGTTGGACCGCGGACACCCGCGGCTCCACGTACAGACCCGAACCCCCCACCTAACCGGGGCCGCGGGACGAGAGAGGAGGAAAGACACAGGGGGGCCACCCGGGAAGTGCCGCACATCCCCCCGCAAGCACCTCACCCGTCCGCTCGCGAGACGGACCCAACACCGCGGGCGACCCCGCCCTATCATCACCGAGACCGCGACAACCCAGACCCCACCCCGCTCCCGAAAAGAAATAGGAGGCGGGGTAAGAGGCGGGCCCCCAACGAGAGGGCCCAACCTTCCGTCGGGGACGGCGCACGGCACGGCCGCAGTCAGGCCTCGCCGCGATACGCACGCGGTGGAGCGCGGCCCCCCCTTCTGCGGGGTCGGAGGCCGAGCGCCGGAAGCACACGGACAGGCCCGAGGGACGTGGCTGCAGAGGCCGTCGGGAGGCGGAGGAGAGCGCGGTAAAAGGCACGCGACGGGCACGGGACGCCCGTCATCCGGCGGCCAGCGGCCCGGGAAGGAGGCGACCCTCGGAGCCGACACGACCGGACGTCGCCCGGACACGCGGGGGTATCTCACCAACGGGCGCCCCCTTGGCGCAGCGATGGTCCCACGCGACCCCGAGGACGGAGCCGGCCGAGCAGAAACCCCTCGGCGACGCCCCCACGACCAGCAGGCTGACGCCTCCGCACGGAGCCGAGGCCCGCACCACGCGCCACCGCAGTCGCAGACGGCCGCGAACCCCCTCCAAACGTCTCTCCCCGCCCGCCAGACGGACCCGAACAGCCCCGCGGTGACAAAACCACGCCGCGCGCGCCAGCGAGACCCAGAGACGCCACGGGTCAGCGGCACGGCCGTACGGTCGACCGACGGGAGGAGGGCCTGGTGTCAGGCGGGAGGGGGACGACACGGCGGGCCGGGGCCGGCGACACAAGAGGGCGAAGGGAAACCCCCACGGCAAGGCCCTCCCCACAGCCAACCACACACACAGCCGGGCCGACAGGTAAACCGGTGGGATCACACCGCCCACAACACCGAGGGGGCGGTCCCACCACGCCTGCGACGCCGAGCCGCCCCCCCTTAAGGGGGGGACCAAAGACCGTGGAGAGAACCAACCGGAGGAGACCCGACGCCACCCCCGCGACGCCAACCCTCGCGCGACAACCGCCAACGTCCAGCGACCCGACGGGGCAACACATCCACTCCTCAGAGGCCATCCGCGGAATCCCGACGA
This sequence comes from Dipus sagitta, assembly GCA_036346955.1. Lineage (NCBI taxonomy): Eukaryota > Metazoa > Chordata > Mammalia > Rodentia > Dipodidae > Dipus > Dipus sagitta. The sequence goes on from CM070791.1 coordinate 32,167,771, forward strand.
CCCGGGTCCCGCTCCGAGAAGGGGAGAGCCGCATCCCCTGTGGACCGCGACCGGGACCAGGCGGCCCAGCACCACACGTGCCCGTGCGCACGACCACCGGCAGCCCCGCGACACGGGAGAGCACGGAGGCGAGCGGGAGGGCTGCTCACAGCGGGCCGGGAAGGGAGAGGGGGGGAGGGGGGACGGCGGGAGCCCCCAACGCCCAAAACCCCCTCCTTCACGGACTCGCGACCACCGGGCGGGGAGGAAAGGCCGCCGCGCGCACACGGGCGCTAACGCGGGGACCCAACGACAGCACCCCACGAACACAGCGCATCGGACGGACGCATCGACTCGGCCCAGCGTGATCCTCCCCGAACTCAAGAGCAGGGAGACGAGGGCCGCGGCAGGCGAAGAGTCAGCGCACAGCCCCCACCCGCGGGGACCGGCGAAACCCCTCCCCACCCCCGGGAGGGGTGGGTGAGGGCAAAACCCAGGCCTACACGCGTCGACAAGTCAACGAGAGACGGGCGGCTACTACGCGCAGACAAGGCGGTGGCCAACGGGGGATTCGGGATCCCCGCACCAAAGCACACCCCTGGTCCAGATCGCTAGAGAAGGTCTATTTCTCACTGAGGGGCGGGGCCGAACCCGACCCTCCAAGCACTCCACGCGTCCCAGCAAGCGCGACAGGCATCGGGAGGACGGGGGGGCCTGCGGTACAGGTAAGCCACAGGGCATCTTGACAACCGCGGCCGGGACCCGGGAATCAAGGCCAGAACTCCCAAGAGGAGTCAGGCCCGGGCCCGCCACGATCGCTCGGCACACCCGACATCCGTGCTCAGCCCGCGGGAGGGGGCAGGACACGAGGGCATTGCGCTCGCTCCAAAAGTCCCCGCCACACACGGGGACTTGGTGGAGCAACACACGTCTTTTTTCTTACCGCCTCGACCCCCCGGACGCAGCAAGACCTACGCCGCCACAACACGGGTCAACAGCACCATCGCAACGGGTGGACGGAGGAGGAGCTCGGGAGCAGGAACGACACCACCACTCAGCCTCAGGCACCTCGAGGGCCAACCTGGAGCGCTCCAGGAGCACCACAAAGGGCCAGGGCAAAGGCGCAGCACACACACCACTCGGGAGGGCAACGTGGCGCGCAGCGGGGACAGCCCCTTCCGGCACGGAGAGGGACAACCAACCGCACACGGGACGGAGACGAAACGGCAAGCGAGATCTGGTGCCTGCCGCACGCAACCGAGACCGCCAGCCACAGTCAGGGCAGGAGGTTAAGCAACGTCGGGCCGGATACCGCACCCCTGCCTTCCACACACCACCAACGGGTGGGGAGGAGAAGCGAGGGGCCCGCAGGCAGAACGAGAAGAGCGGTCCCATTCGCCATGAATGTCCGTCCCTCGCCTGGCGCGGCTTAGGCCCGGCCCGTAGCAAGCACAACAGAACCACATCGATCAAACGGACACCGGCAGAAGCACAAGCGGGAAAGGCACCAGAGGGGCCCCCTCGGGAGCGGGAACCCAAGACATCGGAAGGAACGAGGGAAAACGCCGAGCCCGACCGGCAAAGCAAACGGGAGAGGTCCGGACTCAGACTCACATGATGCTCACAAGAAATCCACACAACCAGAGTGTAACTCGGGAAGACTCCAGCAGGTGGGACAACCGAGGGCTCCGGGTCAAGAGGCCCCGTAAAAGAACCTCCCTGAAGGGAAAAGGAAAAATCCACCACCCAGCCAACGCACTCGGAGGCTCCAGCCGGCGGCGCCCCAGAGAGTCGGAACCAAGACACAGGAAGAAAAAAGAAGCCTCACGGTAAAAGAAAAGCCCACCACCAAACCAAAGCACTCGGGAGGCTCCAGCCGGCGGCACCCCAAGGAGTCAGAGACATGAGATCACGGGAAAGGCTGCCTCAACAAGGGGAAAACTTAAAAATAAAAAAATAAAAAAATAAAAATCACCCAACCACAGCACTCGGGAGACTGTAGCCGGCGGCGCCCCAAGGAGCCACGTTCAAAGGCACGAAAAAAGCTGCCCGCAAGGGAAAGAACATCACCAACCAAAGCACTCGGGAGGCTTCCAGCTGGCGGCGCCCCAAGGAGGTGGCATAAAAGATTGCATCTCGCAAGGGGAACGGAGGAAAAAAAAAAATCACCAGGTGCAGGAGGAGCGAGGACGGCCAACACACACAAGCACACCCCGTTTTAGACAAGCCTCGCCACAAGCCCCACAGGGCACCGGGTGAGAGCGATGGACAACCGCCGGGAAGGGCTGATCGGGATTGCCTGACACGCACAGCAAAAGCACCACGGAAGGGTGGGCGGTTGTCAAGAGCATCATCGCGGCACCTGCAGCGCGGAAAGCGGGGAAGCACACGGGGAAACAGCAACCCCAAGGACACCACAGCAAGCAGGTACCAGAGGCCTGGAAGACACGGACGGACCTGAGCGACCAGCCAGCGAACGCGCAGAGCACCGAGGGAGATGCGTCACAAAGCCAACAGCCGGGACAAGGGCACCAACGTCACAGGCAACCCACAGCCTTGGCGGCAACGGTATCCGACAAAGACCGCGCACTCCCTACAGCTTCACAGACCCGAGGACAAGCGTGTCAGCACCATTCTGCAGGTCAAAATCTCCCAATTAGTGCCGATAAAATCATGACGCCAGACAGCGGGGACAGTCCACGGACCACTGGGAATTCCTGGAACCCGGGGCCGGATACCTGGCCCTCAGATGTTCCCAATCCACGAGAGAACCGGAGCTCTAAGAGACAACTGGTCGACCCCTCAGGGCAAAAACCGGAGAGATGGGCGACGGGCGGGACTCTCCTACCACCGCGGCCGATCGGGTCGCCCCTGGCCGGCCACAACACCCACAGAGGCACGGCTCGGTTCCCCCCCGACCACAGCCCAACACACCACAAGCAGGCGGACACAGGGCAGGATGTGCGGCGCGGCAGCCGTGGCAGGCCCCCTCCACCGCGGGGACCGACAACCAACCACGCACGGGAACGGACACAAGGACAGGTGAGGGAGGCCGCCCCTCCGGGCCGTACGAGAACCGTCCCTTAGGTCCGCCACGGGCGCCCTTCCCTCGACCTGCCGGCCCCGCGTCAGGCGCGGTCGGACAACGGCACAAGTACAAGCCGGTGAAACGCCAGCAAGACCCCGTCGGAAGGGGGCGCTCCACCGGCCCCTCATGGCAAGGGCAAGGGGTTTGAGGCTCAGCGCGGGCGGCCCGGGCAACGCACACCGGGCCCCCTCACGCCACCGGCCGGCGGGGAGGCGAGGCCGCCCCTCCGGGCTGGACGAGAACCGTCCCTTAGGTCTGCCACGGGCGCCCGTCCCTCGACCTGCCGGCCCCACGTCAGGCCCGGTCGGACAACGGCACAAGTACAAGCCGGCGAAACGCCAGCAAGACCCCGTCGGAAGGGGGCGCTCCACCGGCACCATCGTGGTGAGGCACACCGGGCCACACACAGGCCGCCCCTCCGGGCTGGGCGAGAACCGTCCCTTACGTCCGCCACGGGCGTCCGTCCCTCGACCTGCCGGCCCCGGCGGGTAAGGCCCGGTCGGACAACGGCACAGGTATCAGCCGGTGGAACACCAATCAGGTCTCTGTCGGAAGGGGGCGCGCGCGAGCGGCGTAAGGAAACGGGAATGGCGGGCGAGCTTCCTCAGAAGCCACAGAGGACCCCCCCCCCTCCGGCGCCAAACTGAAGCAGCGGTTGCAGCCGGCCCCACACGCCGAGAGATCAGGAGAGGTCCGGCTCGAGTGCGAGCCGCTCCATGGGAAAGAGAAGACAAGCACACACGGGGCAGCACACTCGGGAGGCTCTACATGGCAGGCGGGCGGGGAGTCAGAGTCAGGACCCAGGGGCGGCGGTCAACAACGGCGTCGGGGTGCCGGCAGCAGTGAAGCACGCGTACGGGGATGGCCAGCAGACCGCAGCCGGCACACCAGCGACCCGGAACGGTTGAAGACAGCATAACAGCAGGGACTTCTGGTCGACCCGCCAAGAACGCCCCCTCACCCTCTCCTGTTCAAGGAGGTGGCCAAAAACCACCTCACACGCATTTCTGCAGGCCCAATCTCCGCTAAGCAGACGCCTCTGCGCCACGCGGCACTACCGAGACGATCGCGTCTGTCACAGCGGGTCTAGTAGACAGTGCTCGGCTCACAGCGGCCAGCTAGCTTCCCTTCCTGATGTTCCAGGAAGAGGGAGGCTGCACGTCAAAAAGCGGCCACCAGATGGAGCCCGTGAGACAGCCGCCTGGAACGTTAACCGAGCTCCTGCCAAGCAACGGAGGATCCGCGGGCAATCTTAACGGCCAGACAGACACGCACCACAGGCCAAGACGACCCTGCGGGGATGGGGAGGTGGGGAGGGAAGTTCCCTCTTCACCCTCGAGTGGGGGAACAATTGGTATTCTGGTGAGTGACCGCTGGAAACGGCCCTGGCTACCGGCCGACTCCGGCTGCAAAACCGAAAGTATGAGTTAGACACGTGGAAGAACCACCCGCCCTACCCTACCCCGGGGAAGAATGGGCAGAAGGGGCGGTGGCGGACTCGAACAAGCACCCACTCATCCGCCCTCCCCTCTACGAGTGAAGAATGGCGGCGGGGGCGGCGGCGGCGGCGGCGGCGGCGGCGGCGGCGGCGGCGGCGGCGGCGGGCGGGCGGGTGGGCGGGCGGCAGCCTCAACCAGAATCACACCACTGGATAAGATGTCCCTGCCAGGGAGTCTTGGGAGGGGCTTCCCGCCTCGCCCTCGCCTCGAGTGGGAGGACAATTGTTTTCGTGGGGGAGTCCCCGCTGGACACAGAAATCGCGTCAGAGTACCGGGCGACTCCAGCTGTAGAACCGAAACTATAGGCACGTACAAGAATTGCATGTACCCCACCCGCCCTAACTTCTCCCTGAGAAGAAGGGGCAGTGGCGGCCTCTTGCAAGTACCCCCCCCCTCCCTTGTCTGGCTTAAGAATGGGCGCCCCGCCCAGGCAGCGGGGGCGTGCCTGGGGAAGCACAGGACAGTGCCTGCCAGGGCACATGAGTCAGAAAATGCCCTAAGCTGCTTTAAACATGCTGGGTCACACAGCCTTCACCGTCTCACGTTCCAAACGAGTATCCCCTAGATGCTTATTTTACCCAGGATCTCTCCTTCTCCCTCCCTCCCTAGCTAGGTAGCTCGCTCGCTCGCTCGCTCGCTTCGCTCACTCACTCACTCACTCTTGCTTAGTCTCTCACTCTCTCTCAAGCTAAAATAAAAAGCCTCCTTGCCAGTAGGGATAAACTCATGAAGACAACATACCACAGGTGATTATTAAGTATGAAATGCTTAGCTCTTTGGCTTCACGTGCTTGTTTCTTTAACAGTGCTCACACAAAAAACCATAGGAGGGACAGAAGAAACATACCTTGTCCACCACAAGCAATCCCCGCTTTTCTAACATGTCTGCTTCATTCTAGTTAGAAAAGCCTTCGGGAGCACTAGAAGAATCACAGCGGCAGTTTAAAAAGAAAAAGGAAAGGAAAGAAAGAAGAGAAGAGAAAGAAAAGAAAAAGAGAAGGCGGGCACGGTGGTGGTGGTGCAGACCTTTAATCCCAACACTCCGGAGGCAGAGGTAGGAGGATCGCTGTGAGCTCAAGGCCACCCTGAGAGTATGTAATGAATTAATTCCAGATCACACATCTGGAGTTCGTTTGCCATGTCTAGAGGCTCTGGCACATCTACCCCCCCCCATAAATAAGTAAGTAAGTAAGTAAATAAATATTATTCTTTAAAGAATAGGCTGGGGAAATGGTTCAGTGCTTGTGCACAAAGCCTGATGACCTGGCTTCAATTCCCAACTAATCACGTAAAAGCCAGGCACATAAAGTGGCGCATGTGTCTGGGGTTAGTTCCATTTGCAGTGGCAGGAGACCCTAGCATTCATTCTCCCACGCAGAAATCTTACAAGTTATCTGTGGGGGGGGGGGCAGAAAATAACTTTTTATCTTTTTCTTAGTGGTTTCTGGGGAGTCCCGGCTGGACACAGAAATAGTCTCTGGTACCGGCCAACTCCACCTGCAGAAAGGACACTGTGAAGCATCTGATGGATGACATGTACCCCAACCTCCCTCCCCTACTCTACCAGTGAAGAATGGGAAGAAAGGGTGGCCAGGCGGAGCCCTGGCCATGGCCGAGACAGAGGCAGAGATGGGGGACACTTAGAATAATCTGTTTGTATCACAGTGAAGAATGGGCGCCCGCCTAGGCGGCGGCATGCGTGGAGAGGTACAGGACAGGGTAGCAGGTAGTAGGAGGAGACTCTCCAAGAGACGCGTGACTGGATGGGAGTGGTTGGTGGCACGGCACTATGCATTGCCACACAAAGTGTGCAGAGGAACCAAAAGAATCCGACTCTAGGCTGCTGCTAACATGCCGGGACCGGCCACACAGCTTTCTTTCACCACCTCACGTTACAAATTAGCATCCGCTAGATGGCGCCCCAGGATAGGGTAAAACACTACTACGGATGGACTGACGGAGGGTGGAAGGGCAACAGAGGTTGCGTAGGAAATCTGACGGCAGGACACGGGCCAAGGCCAAGATGTCCCTGAGGGCGGACGGGCGGGCGGGCGGGGGTGGGGGGGGTGGGGACAGGAGGAGGGGAGGACAGGGCTAGAGGAGAAAAAGCTATGTATCTCAAGAGACTTAAGCGTCAGAATGGGACCGGCGGTGGGTGGCCCTCTGTACTCCCACACAAAGCGTGCACGGCAACGTTTTGCCGGCTCTCATGTCTGCCAGGGCACACAAATCAGAAAACGCCCTAGGCTGCTGTAAACACACTGAGTCGAGTCACACAGCCCTCACTGCCTCGCGGCATTCCAAATAAGCATCCCCTAGATGCTTATTTCATCTAGGATCAGGTAAAACACCGGACCCCTGGTAGAGAGAGACAGGGAGGGAGGGAGGGAAGGAGGGAGAGAGGGGAAGCGACTCAGGGGGTGTCAAACAGACCAACTGGAAGGAGATTGGAAAACTAGATAGAGCTCAGTGAATGAAGGAAGCTGTCAGACAGCCTGAGAGAACAGACACCAACGCCTCAACTTCCATCAATCTAAACAATATAAGAAGATCATCATATCATCCGTCTCTAGTGGCAGGAGGCCGCCCATAGCGTTCATCCTCCCAGGTGAAATCCTACAAGTTGTCTGCTTTTTAGCGGTTTCTGGGGAGTCGCGGCTGGACACAGAAATCGTGTCCTGGGGTACCGGATGACTCTGGATGTAGAACCGAAACTATGTAGGAGCCCCATAGAAGGCTGGCATGTACCCCCAACCGCCCTGAAGGATGGGAAGAAGGGGTGGCGGCGGTGGCGGAGGCAATGCGTGGGGAGGTACGGGGCAGGGTAGGAGGAAAAGGCTCTCTCAAGAGACTCGTGACATGATGGGAGCGGTGGATGGCACTGTGCATTCCCACACAAAATGTGCAGGACAACCAAGAAAGTCAGGCCCTAGGCTTCTGTTAACACGCCTGACCTCGCAACTTTCTTTCACCACCTCACGTTCCAAATAGGCATACGCTAGATGGCGCCCCAGGATAGCGTAAAGCACTGCTCCACTCCCCGCCACACACACACACACACACACACACACACACACACACACCCCGCGCCAGATGTGTGCGGCAATCTGAAAGGCTGGATTCGCAGCACAGGCCAAGATGCCCCCGCCCTGGGCTCTACCCTCTCCTGGGAAGAAGGGGAAGCGGTGGCATACTCGGAAAAGTAACCCACTGGCCCGCCCTTCTCCGGGTTAAGAACGGGCACCCTCCCTGACGGAAAAAAAAAAAGGCTCTATAGCTCAAGAGACCCAAGTGTCAGAATGCGACTGGCGGTGGGTGGCACTATGTATTCCCACACAAAGCATGCAAGGCAACATCTTGCCAGCTGTCATGCCCGTCAGGGCACACAAGTCCGAAGATGCCCTAGGCTGCTGTAAGCACGGTGGGTCAGTCACACAGTCACTCACCGCCTCACGCCATTCCAAACAAGCATCCGCTAGATGCTTATTTCATCTAGGATCGGGTAAAACCCTGGACCACGGGTAGAGAACTCACAGGGAGAACTCGGAGGGAGGGAGGGGGGGGGAGAGAGAGAGAGAGAGAGAGAGAGAGAGAGAGAGAAAGATTTCTTTCTTTCTTTCTTTCTTTCTTTCTTTCTTTCACTTCCTAACGTGTTGAGAAGAACTCTGACATGCGGGCATCACATTGTGAGTGCTTGCTTCTTTAAGAGTGTTCATATAAAAATCCATAGGAGAGACAGAAGAAACGTGCCATGTCCATCACCACAAGCAAGCCCCCACTTTCATGAAATGTCTGTTTCATTTTACTTAGAAAAACCTGTAGGGCAACTAGAAGAATCACAGCAGCACTTAAAGGAAGAAGGAAAGAGGTGAAGAAGAAGGAGAAGAAGAAAGAATGGGCTGGGGCGATAGAAATGGTTCAACTCCCCACTAACCATGTAAAAGCCAGGTACACAAAGGGGCGCATGTGTCTGGTGTTAGTTCTGTTTGCAGTGGCAGGAGACCCTAGCATTCATTCTCCCACAGGAAAATCCTACAAGTCATCTGTGTAAGTCCTGGCTGGACAAAAATCATCTCTGATACCGGCCGTCTCCACCTTCAGAACCGATACTATATAGGAGACACGTGGAGAGGCTGGCATGTACCCCAGCCAACCTCCCCTCTCCCGGTGGTGAAGAATGGGAAGAAGGGGCGGCTGCCCTGGTGGCAGCGGCAGTGGCGGAGATGGGAATACGTAGAAGTTGTATCTGTCCCAGTGAAGAATGGGTGGCGGCGGTGGCGGCAGTGGCACACATGGGGAGGTACAGGACAGGGTAGGAGGAAAAGGCTCTCTCAAGCTTGGCAACCAAAAAAGTCAGGCCCTCCCTAGGCTGCACGAGTCCCACAGCCCGCTTGGAAGGAGAGTGGAGAGCTAGAGCTCAGGGAATGAGGCTGGCCACCGGCCACCTGGGCTGTGAGGTGGGTGGAAGAAGGAAGGTGATCCTCACCCCCACAGCCTGACAGAACAGAAACCTAGTCAGTCCCTTACACTCTCCCGATAAAAGGAAAAGAAGAAGACTTATTTTAGTGACAACTTCCATAAATGTAAACAATACAACAAGGTCAAGAACCTGGGCATTCTTCCCCGTAACTGATGGCTAGCTACCCCCATAATGCACTACCCACAATCCCCATGGGGCAAGGATGAGGGTAAGAATGGAACCAACATGTGCTGTTCACATACTGGGTACAGCCGTAACTCGTAATTGTTTTTAGTAAATAAATAAAAGAACCTGCGCACCCGCCACATGCTCATGACCGCCAGCATGATCTGTGACTTAGGAAGGAAGTTTAACTGTAGGCCGACCTAGGCTACATAATGAGGGGGACTCTCCCTCCCTCCCTCCCTCCCTCCCTCTCTCCCCCCCTCTCCAAAAAATAAAAAGCCAAGGACTAAAGTCATGCCTGAATATCTACCAGTCCTTTAACACATTAAGTAGGCGGAGTAGGGTGACTGACTGATACCAGAGAAATTGTATGTAATGGAAGTGTCTCCGCATGTGTGAGAAACATGCCAGGACTGTCTGACGATAGATGACAAACAGGAACCTTCACATCTCTGAAAAAAAAATATTTTACTAGATATTGAAGCAAAAGCCGAAAGATGGGATATGTCCTGGGGAACATACATGGACACACACACACACACACACACACACACACACACACACACACGCCTCACATGGCATCCCTAACATCATTGAAACGTGAGACTGGAGTTTGTTTGCAGTAGAAGTAGCAGAAGGCCCACTGCTCATCCACGTTCATTCTCTCTCTCTCTCTCTCTCTCTCTCTCTCTCTCTCTCTCTCTCTCTTTCTCTCTTCTCTCTTCTCTCTCCCATTTCACTATCTCTTTAAATAAATAACTACAAATATCTGGGGGTGGTGGCACACGCCTTTAATCCCAGCACTCAAGAGGCAGAGGTTGGAGGATTGCCATGTGTTTGAGGCCACCCTGAGACTCCATAGTGAATTCCAGGTCAGCCTGGGGCTATAGTGAGGCCCTACCGCAAAAACAAAAGAAAAAGAAAAAAAAAAAAAAAGAAAGAAAAAAGGAAAAAAGAAACACCTATAAATGATAGATAAGAAAGTAACAGGAAGAGTGAAATTAACAAAGAAAGCTTTTGGTAAGACCAGAAGGGAACAGAAGGTAGTGTGAGGACAGTGCAAGAATGCAAAAACCTACAAGTTATCTGTGGTGACCACTCAGAAAAATATCTTTTTTTTTTTTTTCTTAAAATGACGTATAGTATAATCTAGAGAAAGATGAACACCCCTTTCACTCCAGCCCTCACTCGAGAAGCTGACGGAGGATATCCGTGAGTTCGAGGCCAGTCTGTGAGCTCTGCATGAGTGTGGCTGGTGTGGGCGAGGGCCTGTTTTCCCAACTTTCACGGTCCCACGTTTCAAACAGCAACCTCTAGATGGCACCCCGGGACCGAGGAAAGCACAGGGTCCTGCTAGTATTCCTAAATCGCCAAATCGCCTTCGGCTAGGCTTTCTCTTCTTCCCTCCCCCTCCCCTCAAATAAAAGTGGAAGTCAGGGCCTGCCTGATCTGCCGGCTGCTGCC
>CM070791.1:32183444-32185944 GCA_036346955.1 Dipus sagitta
GTACAAAAACAAAGAAACACACACACACAGAACCCAAGAAATCTGTGCCTCACGGATGGGTGGTGACTGCCACCTGCTGGAAAGATGGTGGTACTGTTTACAAGTGGAATTGCACAAGAATGGAGTCAGACGGATTGGGACTACAGGGACGGAGGTTGGGGGGAGATGGGACAAAATGGATGGAGAAGCACTAGGCGACCGTACTTGAAGACTCTGTCGCAGAAATCTGTCCAGTATTGACCATCATTGAATGTCAAAAAGCCCGACTTAGGCAAGTTACAGTCCCCTCCCCCCAGGGAGGGAGGGAGGGAAGAAGGGAGGGTCTTGCTCCAGGTCAGGATCACTTAGAATCCACTATCAGGGTGCCATCTAACTCCTCACAGGCATTCTTTGATCTCTGCCCTCCCCCTCCTTTCTAGAAAACAAAACAAAACAAAACAAAAAACAAAAAACAAAAAACAAAAAAAAAAAAAAAAAAAAAAAAAAAAAACAGGCTCAGAGCTCTCTTGTATCCAAAAGAAGAGACAGCTGACTCAGCAGTGTGGGTAACTTTGGCCCAGTAACACAAGGATCTTTCATCGTGGAAACAGTAATATTGACCCTTATAAGAAACCGGAGGGCTGGAGAGATGATGGCTCCTTGGTGAAAGGTGCAGCCACGTGTACAAAATGGTGCATTTGCAGACAAGAGATCCTAGAGTGTCTATTCATGCAAATAAAAAAGAAAAAGAAAAAGAAAAAAAAAAACTGAAGGAAGGCTTGAGAAAGGAGTCCGTGGATAAAGGATCAGACATGAAAAGCTAGGTTCGATTTCCAGTACCCACTTACGGCCATGTGCACAAAATGGCGCATGCTTCTGGAGTGCATTTGCAGCGCCTGGAGGCCCTATTGTCGTCCCCATTCTCCCTTCCTCTCGCAAATAAATAATAAAAATAAAATTTAAAAGGAAAAGTACTGTATGTGTCTGGGGACAGGAGATCCTAGGGCGCCCATATGTGCACATGTAAATAATAATTAAAAAAAAAAAAAAACTTATTCCCAGCAGTTTGGAGGCAGGCAGGCAGAGGTAGGAGGATCGCCCACCGTGAGTTCAAGGCCACCCTGAGACTACATAGTGAATCCCGGGTTAGCCTGAGCCTAACTGGAAATTCAAAACAAAACGAAATGAAACAAAACAAACACCTGAAGGAAGGACTCCGTGGATAAAGGTACTTGCTTGCAAAGCTAGGTGTGATTCCCCAGGCAGGGCCCACAATACAGGCATGTGTATATAATGGTGCACTTGCAGTGCCTGGAGGCCCTGCTATACCCATTCTCAGTCCCCGTCTCCCCTTCCCTCCGCCCCCCTCTCTCTGTCATAAATGAATAAAAATAAAAAATACCTGCACGCGTAAATAACAAATTAAAGGGGGGGGGGGGAGAAAGGAGGAAGGCTGAGAGATGGCTTCGTGGTGAAAAGTAGCTAGCCCCTCAGTAGCTTCAATGACTACATGAGATAATAAATGGAGCCCAGAGCCTGGTGTAGTGGCACAGGCAGGCCTTTAATCCCAGCACAGAGGAGGGGGTGGAGGAAGATGGTAGTACTGTTTACGTGTGGAATTGCACCAAAATGGAGTCAGATGGATTGGGACCACAGGGACCGACCGCGGTTTCGGGGAGATGGGGCAGAATGGATGGAGGAGCACTAGGGCGACTGTACTTGAAGACTCTGTCGCAGAAATCTGTCCAGTATTGACCATCATTGAATATCAAAACCCCTACCTTAGGCAAATTACACTGCCCTCCCCCCAGGGAAGGAGGGAGGGAGGGAGGGAGGGAGGGAGGGAGGAAGGGCGGGTGGGTCTCGCTCCAGGTCAGGCTCACTTGGAATTCACTATCAGGGTGCCATCTAAATCCTCACAGGCAGTCTTTGACCTCTACCCCCCTCCCCCACCTCCCTCCCTTCCTTCTAAAAAAAAAAAAAAAAAAAAAAAAAGGCTCAAAAAATTCTGATTCTGAGCCAGCTGTGGGTAACTTTGGCCCAGTAACACATATTCAAGTTCTCTTGAATGAAGAACCTTTCATCCATCGTGGAAACACTAATATTGACCTTTATGAGAAACCGGAGGGCTGGAGAGATGGCTCCTTGGTGAAGGTGCAGCCACGTGTACAAAATGGTGCATTCTCTCTCTCTCTCTCTCTCTCTCTCTCTCTCTCTCTCTCTCTGTCACAAATAAATAATAATAAAATTTAAAAGAAGAAGTAGTGTATGTGTCTGGCGACAAGAGATCCTAGGGTGCCTATACATGCACATGTAAATAAAACAACAAAAACAACTGAAGGGAGGCTTGAGAAAGGAGTCCGTGGATAAAGGATCAGACGTGAAAAGCTAGGTGCGATTTCCAATACCCAGTTACGGCCATGTGCACAAAATGGCGCATGCTTCTGGAGTGCATTTGCAGCGCCTGGAGGCCCTATTGTCCCCATTCTCCCTTCCTCTCGCAAATAAATAATAAAAATCA
>CM070791.1:32195944-32201369 GCA_036346955.1 Dipus sagitta
GCTCCCGGGGGGGACCGTGGACCGAGGGCTCGGGAGCCTCGGGGACGGACCGCAACCCCCTCCCGAAAAGCGGAGCGACCTCGCCCCTTCGCCATCTCTCGCCTCTCTCCGAGCACACCGGAGGGCGCAGCGACACGACACCACCGGCCTCGCAGATCCACTTCCCACGCCCCAGAGCAAGCACGCGGCGCCGGCCGGGGCCCGCCCCCATCCCCAAACGCCACGGAGGGCGTTGGGTTCCGCAGGGGACGGGCGACCAGACCGGAGTCGTTAAGAGGGAGGGAACGGAGGCGAGCCGGGCGGAGGAGTCGCTGACGCGCTACGGTCTCTACTTGAGGGGACGGAGGGCCCCGGAGGGGCCCTACGAGAAAACCCCCAGCCGCGACCCCCGGGGCGCGCAAGACCCCAGGGGGCGATTGATCATCAAGCGACGCTCAGACAGGCGTAGCCCCGGGAGGAACCCGGGGCCGCAAGTGCGTTCGAAGTGTCGATGATCAATGTGTCCTGCAATTCACATTAATTCTCGCAGCTAGCTGCGTTCTTCATCGACGCACGAGCCGAGTGATCCACCGCTAAGAGTCGTACGAGTTTTGACGGGTGTTGCTGACACGGCAAATCGGCCCCCTCCGCGGGAGTGGGAGGAGGCTCGCCTCGGGCCGGCCAGCGAGACAGCAACGAGAACGGAACTCCGAGGGGTCGTAAAGGACGAGACACGGGGCGACGCCCGGCGCCACGGCCCGCAAGCGGGCGGGCGCGCGGGACGACCCCACAGGCGCCCGGGGAGTTCCCGCCCCACAAAACCGTGACGCGGCCAAGGGCCGCGGCCACGGAAGGGGCGGAGCCCGAGGAAGCCGGGAACGGGAGCGAGCCCCCGACCGGCTTCCCCACCGGCCCGCCGCCCCGACCCCGCGGGCGGACGGGCGACCCTCCCCGCGGGTCTTTAAACCTCCGCGCCGGAACGCGCTAGGTACCTGGACAGGGGGGGCGGACGCGTGCGGCGAGCGGAGTCGGGGGCCGTGCGCCCGCCTCCTCCCCTCGCCGTCACAGCCACACGGCCCACGACCGACCGTCCACCGGCCCACGGGGTGCTGCCCCAGCCAGGATCACATCCAGGGGCGGGGAGGCGAGGGGCGCCGGGCGTGGCCGGGCCTCCAACTCTCCTCCGCGGACGGAGGGAGGGAGGGAGGGAGGGAGCCGGCCGACGCCGCAGGACGCCCCACGAGACGCACCACCGGGGGGGACACAGCGAAACGTACGGTAAACGGACGCCGCGTGGGCGAGACGGGCGAGGGGGTTTATAGAGACGGGGCACACGCGGCCCTCTCTCCCCCCTCCACCAACGCGCGAGCCGCCCTAGGCACGGGAAGCCGGCGTGAACGAGGACCCGCGGCAGCGCAGCCGGGTGCCGCCTCTGCCACCGACCGCCGGCATCAGCGACGGACCGGGCGGGAAAGGAGCGGAGGACGAGAAGGCGGAGGCGGAGGCCAACGCGTCGGCAGCGTCGGCCCCGACGGGGTAAAGACCCGGAGAAGCTCGGACGCCCCCCTTCCCGCCAGGGATGGGGAAGGGGGATGAGGGGAAGGCCTGGACCACGGGACGAGGGCGCGCGGAGCCGCCGGCGGCAGCAGCAGCAGCAGCAGCGGCCGAGGAGCGAGCGGACCCGTCTCCTCCCGTGTCGCCGTCGCACACCGCGACACCTCTGCACGTCCCGCGGGTCTCAACGCCCCACCGCCTCACCTCGTCAGACAGCCCGGCTCTACCGGTACCCCGCGCCCGGGACCGAGCCCCGCCGCGGGGCCTCGCGAACCAGGCGCCCTCTCTCTCCTCGCCCCGACTCCACGCGCCGGCCCGACCGCCGCACGCGCGACGACGCCGGACGGCTGACGGACCGGACCGGCCAGCCGGCCCCGGGTCCTCCCGGCGAGACGAGGACATTCTCGTGGGACGTGGCGGGCGGGCGCCAGACGTCACCGCTCTCACGTTAATGATCCTTCCGCAGGTTCACCTACGGAAACCTTGTTACGACTTTTACTTCCTCTAGATAGTCAAGTTCGACCGTCTTCTCAGCGCTCCGCCAGGGCCGTGGGCCGACCCCGGCGGGGCCGATCCGAGGGCCTCACTAAACCATCCAATCGGTAGTAGCGACGGGCGGTGTGTACAAAGGGCAGGGACTTAATCAACGCAAGCTTATGACCCGCACTTACTGGAATTCCTCGTTCATGGGGAATAATTGCAATCCCCGATCCCCATCACGAATGGGGTTCAACGGGTTACCCGCGCCTGCCGGCGTAGGGTAGGCACACGCTGAGCCAGTCAGTGTAGCGCAGCGTGCAGCCCCGGACATCTAAGGGCATCACAGACCTGTTATTGCTCAATCTCGGGTGGCTGAACGCCACTTGTCCCTCTAAGAAGTTGGGGGACGCCGACCGCTCGGGGGTCGCGTAACTATTAGCATGCCAGAGTCTCGTTCGTTATCGGAATTAACCAGACAAATCGCTCCACCAACTAAGAACGGCCATGCACCACCACCCACGGAATCGAGAAAGAGCTATCAATCTGTCAATCCTGTCCGTGTCCGGGCCGGTGAGGTTTCCCGTGTTGAGTCAAATTAAGCCGCAGCTCCACTCCTGTGGTGCCCGTTCCGTCAATTCCTTTAAGTTTCAGCTTTGCAACCATACTCCCCCCGAACCCAAAGACTTTGGTTTCCCGGAAGCTGCCCGGCGGGTCATGGGAATAACGCCGCCGCATCGCCAGTCGCATCGTTTATGGTCGTAACTACGACGGTATCTGATCGGTCTTCGAACCTCCGACTTTCGTTCTTGATTAATGAAAACATTCTTGGCAAATGCTTTCGCTCTGGTCCGTCTTGCGCCGGTCCAAGAATTTCACCTCTACGGCGCAATACGAATGCCCCCGGCCGTCCCTCTTAATCATGGCCTCAGTTCCGAAAACCAACGAAATATAACCGCGGTCCTATTCCATTATTCCGAAGCTGCGGTATTCAGCGGCTCGGGCCTGCTTTGAACACTCTAATTTTTTCAAAGTAAACGCTTCGGGCCCCGCGGGACACTCAGCTAAGAGCATCGAGGGCGCCGAGAGGCAAGGGGCGGGACGGCGTGACTCGCCTCGCGGCGGACCGCTCCGCCCCGCTCCCAAGAACCAACTACGAGCTTTTTAACTGCAGCAAACTTTAATATACGCTATGGAGCTGGAATTACCGCGGCTGCTGGCACCAGACTTGCCCTCCAATGGATCCTCGTTAAAGGATTTAAAGTGACTCATTCCAATTACAGGGCCTCGAAAGAGTCCTGTATTGTTATTTTTCGTCACTACCTCCCCGGTCGGGAGTGGGTAATTTGCGCGCCTGCTGCCTTCCTTGGATGTGGTAGCCGTTTCTCAGGCTCCCTCTCCGAATCGAACCCTGATTCCCCGTCACCCGTGGTCACCATGGTAGGCACGGCGACTACCATCGAAAGTTGATAGGGCAGACGTTCGAATGGGTCGTCGCCGCCACGGAGGGCGTGCGATCGCCCGAGGTTATCTAGAGTCACCAAAGCCGCCGGCGCCCGTCCCCCAGCCGGAGCCGGGAGGGAGCTAACCGGGTTGGTTTTGATCTGATAAATGCACGCATCCCCCCGCGAGGGGGGTCAGCGCCGTCGGCATGTATTAGCTCTAGAATTACCACAGTTATCCAAGTAGGAGAGGAGCGAGCGACCAAAGGAACCATAACTGATTTAATGAGCCATTCGCAGTTTCACTGTACCAGCCGTGCGTACTTAGACATGCATGGCTTAATCTTGAAAACAGCAATGCACGCGGGATCAACCAGGTAGGAGCGGGGGAACGAGCGGCGAGAGAAAACCCCGGGGGGGCGCGGCGGGAACCGCCCCTCCTCCGCGTCGGCGAGTCGGAACGCCGACCGAGCGCGTACCGTGGAGAGCCAGAAAGGGGGGTAGGACGCGGACACCCGCGCTCCACGACGACCCACCCCCCACCTCAAAACCCGGGGCCCCGGGACCAGGGGGAGGAGGGAAAACACGAGGGGGGGGCCCCCCCCCCCCCCCCCCGGGAAGGCCCACAACCCCCCAAGCACTCACCCGTCCGCTCGCCGAGACGGCCCAACACCCCCGGGCGACCCGCCCAACACCGAGACGCGGACAACCCAACCCACCCGCTTTCCCCAAAAGGAGGCGGGGGAAAGGCGGGCCCCCAACGAGAGGCCAACCACCGCGGGGACGGCGGGCAAAGGGCGACGGGGGGGCCCCAGCAGGCCCCCGGCCCCGATACCACGCGGTGAAAGGGCCCCCCCCTCTGCGGGCGAGGGCCGAGCGCCGAAGCACACGGACAGCCCGGAGGGCGTGCTGCGAGCCTCGAAAGGGGGGAGGGGACGCGGGAAAGGCAACGGCGACGGGCACGGGACCCCCCGTCAACCCGGGCCCCGGGCCCCCGGGAAAGGGAGCGACCCTCGGGGCGACACCCAAACCCACGTCGCCCGACACCGCGGGACTCACCAACGGCGCCCCTTGGGGCAGGATGGTCCCACGCGACCCCGAGAGAGCCCCCCGAGCAGAAAAACCCCCCGGCGACGCCCCCACGACCAGCGGCGACGCCTCCGCACGGACCGAGGCCCGCACCACGCGCCAAACCGCAGTCCGCAAAACGGCCCCCGAACCCCCTCCAAACGTCTCTCCCGCCGCCAGACGGGCCCAACACCCCCCGCGTTTACAAACACGGCCCGCCCGCCACGAGACCCCCGGAGACGCCACGGGTCAGCGCACGGGCCCGGGACGGTCGACCCACGGGAGGGGGGCCTGGTGTCAGCGGGAAAGGGGGGGCGACACGGCGGGCCGGGGGCCGGGCGACAAAGAGGGGGAAGGAAACCCCACGGGAAGGCCCCCCCACAGCCAACCACCCCCAAAAGCCCGGGGCCCACAGTAAACCCGGAGGGGTACCCGCCCCAACACCGAGGGGGCGGTCCCAAACCAAACCCCGCGACGCCGAGCCGGCCCCCCCTAAAAGGGGGGACCAAAGACCCCGGGGGAGAACCAACCGGAGAGACCCGACGCACCCCCCCCACCGCCACCCCCGCGCGACAACCGCCAACGTCCCGCGACCCGACGGCAACACATCCACCCTCAAGGCCATCCGCGAATCCGACACCCGGTCCCCCTCCGAGAAGGGAGAGCCGCATCCCCAGTGACCGCGACCGGGGCCAGGGGGCCCAGCACCACACGTGCCCGTTTGCACGACCACCCAGCCCCGCGACACGGGAGAGCACGGGAAACACGGAGGGCTGCTCACAGCGGGCCGGGAAGGGAGAGGGGGGAAGGACGGCGGGGGCCCCCAACGCCCAACCCCCTCCCACGGACTCGCGACCACCGGGGGGGGAAAGCCGCCGCGCGCACCGAGGGGGCTACGCGGGACC
>CM070791.1:32208969-32228969 GCA_036346955.1 Dipus sagitta
CCCCCCCCCTTTTATTTTTTATTTACACGTGCATGTATGGGCACCCTAGGCTCTCTTGTCACCAGACACATACATAGAGTACTTTTGCTTTTAGGTTTTATTTTTATTCATTTATGAGAGAGAGAGAGAGAGAGAGAGAGAGAGAGAGAGAGAGAGAGAATGTATTGTAGGTAGGTAGGTAGGTAGGTAGGTAGGTAGGTAGGTCCTGGGGAATCGAACCTAATTTGCAGGCAAGCACGTTTCACCACAGAGAAAGTTCCCTCCTGTTTCTTTTAATTTTTTTTTTTTTTTTTTTTTTTTTTTTTTTGGTTTTTCGAGGTAGGGTTTCACTGTAGCTCAGGCTGACCTGGAATTCACTATAGAGTCCTACCTCTGCCTCCCGAGTGCTGGGATTAAAGGCGTGCGCCACCACACCCGGCTGTTTCTTTTAAATTTTATTTTTATTCATTTATGACAGAGAGAGAGAGAGAGAGAGAGAGAGAGAGAGAGAGAGAGAGAGAGAGAAAGAGAAGGGAGGGGGTTGAGAATGGGTATAGCAGGGCCCTCCAGGCACTGCAAGTGCACCATTTTGTACACGTGGCTGTATTGTGGGTCCTGGTGAATCACACCAAGCTTTGCAAGCAAGTACCTTTATCCACGGAGTCCTTCCTTCAGGTGTTTGTTTTGTTTTTCCAGTTAGGCTCTCACTCTAGGCTCAGGCTGACCCGGAATTCACTATGTAGTCTCAGGGTGGCCTTGAACTCACGGTGGGCGATCCTCCTACCTCTGCCTGCCTCCGAACTGCTGGGATTAAGGTTTTTCTTCCTTCTCTTTTTTTTTTTTTAAATTTCATGTGCACATACGGGCACCCTAGGATCTCCTGTGCCCAGACACATACACTACTTTTCCTTTTAAATTGATTTTTATTATTTATTTGCGAGAGGAAGGGAGAATGGGGACAATAGGGCCTCCAGGCGCTGCAAATGCACTCCAGAAGCATGCGCCATTTTGTGCACATGGCCGTAACTGGGTATTGGAAATCGCACCTAGCTTTTCACGTCTGATCCTTTATCCACGGACTCCTTTCTCAAGCCTCCCTTCAGTTGTTTTTGTTGTTTTATTTACATGTGCATGTATAGGCACCCTAGGATCTCTTGTCGCCAGACACATACACTACTTCTTCTTTTAAATTTTATTATTATTTATTTGTGACAGAGAGAGAGAGAGAGAGAGAGAGAGAGAGAGAGAGAGAATGCACCATTTTGTACACGTGGCTGCACCTTCACCAAGGAGCCATCTCTCCAGCCCTCCGGTTTCTCATAAAGGTCAATATTAGTGTTTCCACGATGGATGAAAGGTTCTTCATTCAAGAGAACTTGAATATGTGTTACTGGGCCAAAGTTACCCACAGCTGGCTCAGAATCAGAATTTTTTGAGCCTTTTTTTTTTTTTTTTTTTTTTTTAGAAGGAAGGGAGGGAGGTGGGGGAGGGGGGTAGAGGTCAAAGACTGCCTGTGAGGATTTAGATGGCACCCTGATAGTGAATTCCAAGTGAGCCTGACCTGGAGCGAGACCCACCCGCCCTTCCTCCCTCCCTCCCTCCCTCCCTCCCTCCCTCCTTCCCTGGGGGGAGGGCAGTGTAATTTGCCTAAGGTAGGGGTTTTGATATTCAATGATGGTCAATACTGGACAGATTTCTGCGACAGAGTCTTCAAGTACAGTCGCCCTAGTGCTCCTCCATCCATTCTGCCCCATCTCCCCGAAACCGCGGTCGGTCCCTGTGGTCCCAATCCATCTGACTCCATTTTGGTGCAATTCCACACGTAAACAGTACTACCATCTTCCTCCACCCCCTCCTCTGTGCTGGGATTAAAGGCCTGCCTGTGCCACTACACCAGGCTCTGGGCTCCATTTATTATCTCATGTAGTCATTGAAGCTACTGAGGGGCTAGCTACTTTTCACCACGAAGCCATCTCTCAGCCTTCCTCCTTTCTCCCCCCCCCCCCTTTAATTTGTTATTTACGCGTGCAGGTATTTTTTATTTTTATTCATTTATGACAGAGAGAGGGGGGCGGAGGGAAGGGGAGACGGGGACTGAGAATGGGTATAGCAGGGCCTCCAGGCACTGCAAGTGCACCATTATATACACATGCCTGTATTGTGGGCCCTGCCTGGGGAATCACACCTAGCTTTGCAAGCAAGTACCTTTATCCACGGAGTCCTTCCTTCAGGTGTTTGTTTTGTTTCATTTCGTTTTGTTTTGAATTTCCAGTTAGGCTCAGGCTAACCCGGGATTCACTATGTAGTCTCAGGGTGGCCTTGAACTCACGGTGGGCGATCCTCCTACCTCTGCCTGCCTGCCTCCAAACTGCTGGGAATAAGTTTTTTTTTTTTTTAATTATTATTTACATGTGCACATATGGGCGCCCTAGGATCTCCTGTCCCCAGACACATACAGTACTTTTCCTTTTAAATTTTATTTTTATTATTTATTTGCGAGAGGAAGGGAGAATGGGGACGACAATAGGGCCTCCAGGCGCTGCAAATGCACTCCAGAAGCATGCGCCATTTTGTGCACATGGCCGTAAGTGGGTACTGGAAATCGAACCTAGCTTTTCATGTCTGATCCTTTATCCACGGACTCCTTTCTCAAGCCTTCCTTCAGTTTTTTTTTTTCTTTTTCTTTTTCTTTTTTATTTGCATGAATAGACACTCTAGGATCTCTTGTCTGCAAATGCACCATTTTGTACACGTGGCTGCACCTTTCACCAAGGAGCCATCATCTCTCCAGCCCTCCGGTTTCTTATAAGGGTCAATATTACTGTTTCCACGATGAAAGATCCTTGTGTTACTGGGCCAAAGTTACCCACACTGCTGAGTCAGCTGTCTCTTCTTTTGGATACAAGAGAGCTCTGAGCCTGTTTTTTTTTTTTTTTTTTTTTTTTTTTTGTTTTTTGTTTTTTGTTTTTTGTTTTGTTTTGTTTTGTTTTCTAGAAAGGAGGGGGAGGGCAGAGATCAAAGAATGCCTGTGAGGAGTTAGATGGCACCCTGATAGTGGATTCTAAGTGATCCTGACCTGGAGCAAGACCCTCCCTTCTTCCCTCCCTCCCTCCCTGGGGGGAGGGGACTGTAACTTGCCTAAGTCGGGCTTTTTGACATTCAATGATGGTCAATACTGGACAGATTTCTGCGACAGAGTCTTCAAGTACGGTCGCCTAGTGCTTCTCCATCCATTTTGTCCCATCTCCCCCCAACCTCCGTCCCTGTAGTCCCAATCCGTCTGACTCCATTCTTGTGCAATTCCACTTGTAAACAGTACCACCATCTTTCCAGCAGGTGGCAGTCACCACCCATCCGTGAGGCACAGATTTCTTGGGTTCTGTGTGTGTGTGTTTCTTTGTTTTTGTACATGCACCATGTGTTAACTTTTTTTATTTGCAAATGAGGTGGTGGGTAGGTGGGTGGGTGGGTGGGTGGGTGGGTGGGTGGGTGGGTGGGTGTGGAGGAATGGGTACACCTCCCTGTAGCTCAGGATAGATAGCCTCAAAATTTCTTGTGGCTGCTGTCATCGTTTCCAAGGCAGAAGAATATCTATCGCTCTAGCCTAGGCTGGCATGGAACTCACGGGGATCCTCCTATGTATGTCCCTGCGCCCCTCTTGAGTGCTGCCATTAAAGGCACGTGCCACCACACCCAGCTCTGAGCTCTTGGAGTTCCAGGCCAGCTTCGGGCTACAGAGTGAGTTGGAATGGAAGTTAACAACAACAACAACAACAACAACAACAACAACAACCACCACCAACCAACCAACCAACCAACCAACCAAACAAACAAACAAACAAACAAAACCCTACGAAGCTGGCAAACACTTCAAAGAAAGAAAAATGAAAATCACAGAACTTTAAAATATGATCTTCTTAGGACAAGACAGACCGACCGACTCAAAATCCAAAAGCTCACCTATGGAGGGAGGTGGTTTTGAACCTAGCTTTTCAAGAAAGCACCTTTATCAAGCCTTTCAAGTCCTTTCTCAAGCCTTCCTTCAGTTTTGTTTGTTTGTTTGTAGGGTCTCACTCTAGCCCAGGGTGACCTGGAATTCATTCTGCATTCTCAGGGTGGCCTCGAATTTACAGTAATCCTCCTACCTCTGCCTCTTGAGTGCTGGGATTAAAGGCGTGCACCACCACGCCCGGCTCTCTTTCTTTCTTTTATTTACATGTGCATGTATAGGCACCTTAGGCTGTCTTGTCACCAGACATATACACTCTATGTTTTCTTTTAAATTTTTATTGAGAGAGAGAGAGAGAGAGAAAGAGAGAGAGAGAGAGAGGAGAATGGGCACGGCAGGGCCTCCACACACTGCAGATGCACTCCAGATGCATGTGTGATTTTGTACACATGGCTGTATTGTTGGTACTTGGAAATCGAACCCAGCTTTGCAGGCAAGCACCTTTCACCATGGAGCCATTTCTCCAGACTTCCTCACCCCCCTCACTTTTTCTTTTTTATTTAAACGTGCATGTATAGGCATCCTTGTGTTCTTTGTGCAGTCTCAGGATGGCCTCGAACTCAGGACAAACCTGAGGGAGAGGGAGAGGGAGGGAGGGAGGGAGAGACCTCCAGGCACTGAAAATTCACTCCAGATACATGCACCATTTTGTGCACATGCCTGTATTGTGGGTACTGGGAAATCGAACCCGTCTTTGCAGGCAAGAACCTTTCAGCATGGGATTAAAAGCATACACCACCAGTCCCCACTCCTTTTATTTTTTTATTTACATGTGAAGGCAGTAGCACCCTAGGATCCCTTCTTGCCAGACATATACACTACTTTTTCTTTTAAATTTATTTATTTATTTATTTAAAAGAGAGACAGAGAGAGACAGAGAGGGAGGGATGGAGAGACCTCCAGGCACTGAAAATGCACTCCAGATACATGCACCATTTTGTGCACGTGCCTGTATTGTGGGTACTGGGAAATCGAACCCGTCTTTGCAGGCAAGAACCTTTCAGCATGGGATTAAAAGCATACACCACCAGTCCCCACTCCTTTTATTTTTTTATTTACATGTGAAGGCAGTAGCACCCTAGGATCCCTTCTTGCCAGACATATACACTACTTTTTCTTTTAAATTTATTTATTTATTTATTTATTTATTTATTTATTTATTTAAAAGAGAGACAGAGAGGGAGGGACGGAGAGACCTCCAGGCACTGCAAATGCACTCCAGATACATGCACCATTTTGTGCACATGCCTGTATTGTGGGTACTGGGAAATCGAACCTGTCTTTGCAGGCAAGAACCTTTCAGCATGGGATTAAAGGCATACACCACCAGTCCCCACTCCTTTTATTTTTTTATTTACATGTGAAGGCAGTAGCACCCTAGGATCCCTTCTTGCCAGACATATACACTACTTTTTCTTTTAAATTTATTTATTTATTTATTTATTTAAAAGAGAGACAGAGAGAGACAGAGAGGGAGGGATGGAGAGACCTCCAGGCACTGAAAATGCACTCCAGATACATGCACCATTTTGTGCACGTGCCTGTACTGTGGGTACTGGGAAATCGAACCTGTCTTTGCAGGCAAGAACCTTTCAGCATGGGATTAAAGGCATGCACCACCACTCCCCATCCTTTTTTTGTTAAATTACATGTGAATGCAGGAGCATCCTAGGATCACTTCTTGCCAGACACATACACTACTTTTATCTTTCTTTCTTTCTTTCTTTCTTTCTTTCTTTCTTTCTTTCTTTTTTGTTTTCTTTTTGCTTTTTCGAGGTAGGGTCTCACTCTAGCCCAGGCTGACCTGGAATTCACTATGGAGTCTCAGGGTGGCCTTGAACTCACAGCGATCCTCCTACCTCTGCCTCCCGAGTGCTGGGATTAAAGGCGTGCGCCACCACGCCCGGCTTCTCCTCCCGTTTCTTATAAAGGTCAATATTACTGTTTCCACAGTGAAAGATTCGTGATTCCAGAGAACTTGAATGTCTGTTCCTGGGCCAAAGTTACTCACAGCTGGCCCAGAATCAGCTGTCTCTCATTCTTTGGGATGCCAGAAAGAGCTTTTGTGCCTCTTTTTCTTAGTTGCACATTTTTGTGTTTCATTTGTCTCATGTCTCACTGTAACACTTTTGAAATTTGGGGGGAAGGTGGAGAGAGAGAGAGAGAGAGAGAGAGAGAGAGAGAGAGAGAGAGCGCATGCACCAGGGCCTGTTGCTGCTGCAAAGTAAAGTAACAGACACCTCTTGGTGCTTCCTGCCAAAGTACTCCCGGATTAGAGAATGTTAGTAGTCTGAAACCAAACATCCTTCCATTACATGATGAATTTTGCAAGCCACACAGACTAGAGTAAATAGCACTAGAGTTGACTGATCTCAGTCAGTCTTGCTTCAAGGATGACAGGGAAGAATGAAGGCCAGTGTGGGCCTACAGAGTGAGTTCCAGCCTGGGCGAGAGAGAGAGAGAGAGAGATAGAGAGAGAGAGAGAGAGAGAGAGAGAGAGAGAGAGAGAGATAACACTTCTAAGGGCTGGGGAGATGTTCATCTTGCCTGCTTGCAAAGGTTCACACCCATTCTCCCTCCCTCCCTCTCTGTCTGTGTCTCTCTCTTCTTGCAAATGACAACAGCAAGAATAAAAGCCGAGCATGGTGACACATGCCTTTAATTTGGGCATGTTCTCTCTAAGTCTCTGTGCATATATATCTTTCCATCAAATAAGCAAAGAAAAAAAAAACCACCTGTAAATAAATATAAAATTCAGAAAATAAAAAAATTTCCAATGACTGGGCTGACGGCTCATTGGTAAGGGCGCTAACGTAAAAGTCCTGCTCACCTCCAGGTGCAATCAAATAGAAACTGTAAAATTGGTTCCTTTCTTTTGCTTTTCTTTTATGTCTTTCTTTCTTTCTTTCTTTCTTTCTTTCTTTCTTTCTTTCTTTCTTTCTTTCTTTTCCTGAGGCAGGGTTTCACTCTAGCCCAGTCTCAGGGTGGCCAAGAACTCACAGCAATCCTCCTACCTCTGCCTCCCGAGTGGTAGGATTAAAGGCGTGCGCCACCACGCCCGGCTCCAGTTTTATTTTATTTTTACTGAATTGTCTGCTTGTTTTTCGGTAGCAGAATTCTGGATCGCTGTGATCTTAGAAAAGAAATCAGTGATGAATGTAACCAGTGCAAAGTAATTAATTTTTCTGGGCGTGAATTCCAGGTCAGCCTGGGCTGGAGTGAGAGAGACCCTACCTCGAAAAACCAAAAATAAGTAAATAATAATAAAAGTAAAAATGAATAAATTAATTAAATTAAATTAAAACTGGGCTGGGGAGATCGCTCAGTGGATAAACTGCTTGCTGCGTGATGCAACTAACTCTGAGAACTTGAGTTCAGATCCCTGCCTCCCCACATAAAAAATCTTGTGTGAAGATTGGTTAGCTGACAATGATTTATTTCCTTATGCGTATGTTGTATAGATTCGATTATTATTATTATTATTATTATGTTACTGAGTGTTGAACCGAGGGCCCATGGGTCCCACCACCCCCACCGCCTCCCTCAGTTCACGTTACAGGTTACAAAAAGAGAGAGCCCTAACCTACCCAGTGATCCCTTAATACCACAGGCCCGCCCTGCCTGCCGCCATTTGTTTTGATTCTTTAGACGCATTCTGGTCGAGCGAGGCGTGAATCTTCTTCTTATCTGCATGTGTGTTTTCTGCCTTCTTGCTTAAATGTAGGCAGAGCTGGCCGTAGTGATGTCAGGTTACGGAGGTCGTTCCCCGAAAAACTGCTAGGGTATTGTAATTAACGTTGAAGTGTTTTCCTCAGATCTTTAATTAAAACCTTACCGTCACTTGTCCTAAGCACAAAAATTAACAGATTGCACGTCATTGTTTCAAGAAAGGCGGGAGGGAGAGGAAAAGAAAAGTCAACAAAGAAAACACAGGTCTTATCTATGGGGCTAGGGGTGGGGGTGGGGGGCAGGCTCTTGAATGCATTTTTCGAGCAAGCCCCTTTAAACGCTGAGCCCTCTCTCCAGCCAATAGATGCAGTTTTTCAGAGTGGCTGGTTATTTTTTTAACCTTTGCAATTTGGGTAGCCTGGTGAGCGAACTGGCTACTCCTCATTTTGCCTGGCTCCATCAAAACATGTGGAGAATGGCTGTGTGAATCTGGGTGGGACAGAAAGGCACAAGAGACATTGATGTGTGTGTGTGTGTGTGTGTGTGTGTGTGTGTGTGTGTGTGTGTGTCTGCCTGCCTGCTGCCGCCGCCCGCCGCCGCCGCCTGCGGCAATGGCAGGCAGCCTGCCCTGGGATGGGGGGTTGGGTTCCCGCTGAGGCCCTGCTGGTGAAGAAAGACATCACGTGGCACTTGTTGTTTAGGCCGCTGTGCCCCACCCACCCACCCCCTCCAGCAATGGCAGCAGCCGGCAGATCAGGCAGGCCCTGACTTCCACTTTTATTTGAGGGGAGGGGGAGGGAAGAAGAGAAAGCCTAGCCGAAGGCGATTTGGCGATTTAGGAATACTAGCAGGACCCTGTGCTTTCCTCGGTCCCGGGGTGCCATCTAGAGGTTGCTGTTTGAAACGTGGGACCGTGAAAGTTGGGAAAACAGGCCCTCGCCCACACCAGCCACACTCATGCAGAGCTCACAGACTGGCCTCGAACTCACGGATATCCTCCGTCAGCTTCTCGAGTGAGGGCTGGAGTGAAAGGGGTGTTCATCTTTCTCTAGATTATACTATACGTCATTTTAAGAAAAAAAAAAAAAAAGATATTTTTCTGAGTGGTCACCACAGATAACTTGTAGGTTTTTGCATTCTTGCACTGTCCTCACACTACCTTCTGTTCCCTTCTGGTCTTACCAAAAGCTTTCTTTGTTAATTTCACTCTTCCTGTTACTTTCTTATCTATCATTTATAGGTGTTTCTTTTTTCCTTTTTTCTTTCTTTTTTTTTTTTTTTCTTTTTCTTTTGTTTTTGCGGTAGGGCCTCACTATAGCCCCAGGCTGACCTGGAATTCACTATGGAGTCTCAGGGTGGCCTCAAACACATGGCAATCCTCCAACCTCTGCCTCTTGAGTGCTGGGATTAAAGGCGTGTGCCACCACCCCCAGATATTTGTAGTTATTTATTTAAAGAGATAGTGAAATGGGAGAGAGAAGAGAGAAGAGAGAAAGAGAGAGAGAGAGAGAGAGAGAGAGAGAGAGAGAGAGAGAGAGAATGAACGTGGATGAGCAGTGGGCCTTCTGCTACTTCTACTGCAAACAAACTCCAGTCTCACGTTTCAATGATGTTAGGGATGCCATGTGAGGCGTGTGTGTGTGTGTGTGTGTGTGTGTGTGTGTGTGTGTGTGTCCATGTATGTTCCCCAGGACATATCCCATCTTTCGGCTTTTGCTTCAATATCTAGTAAAATATTTTTTTTTCAGAGATGTGAAGGTTCCTGTTTGTCATCTATCGTCAGACAGTCCTGGCATGTTTCTCACACATGCGGAGACACTTCCATTACATACAATTTCTCTGGTATCAGTCAGTCACCCTACTCCGCCTACTTAATGTGTTAAAGGACTGGTAGATATTCAGGCATGACTTTAGTCCTTGGCTTTTTATTTTTTGGAGAGGGGGGGAGAGAGGGAGGGAGGGAGGGAGGGAGGGAGAGTCCCCCTCATTATGTAGCCTAGGTCGGCCTACAGTTAAACTTCCTTCCTAAGTCACAGATCATGCTGGCGGTCATGAGCATGTGGCGGGTGCGCAGGTTCTTTTATTTATTTACTAAAAACAATTACGAGTTACGGCTGTACCCAGTATGTGAACAGCACATGTTGGTTCCATTCTTACCCTCATCCTTGCCCCATGGGGATTGTGGGTAGTGCATTATGGGGGTAGCTAGCCATCAGTTACGGGGAAGAATGCCCAGGTTCTTGACCTTGTTGTATTGTTTACATTTATGGAAGTTGTCACTAAAATAAGTCTTCTTCTTTTCCTTTTATCGGGAGAGTGTAAGGGACTGACTAGGTTTCTGTTCTGTCAGGCTGTGGGGGTGAGGATCACCTTCCTTCTTCCACCCACCTCACAGCCCAGGTGGCCGGTGGCCAGCCTCATTCCCTGAGCTCTAGCTCTCCACTCTCCTTCCAAGCGGGCTGTGGGACTCGTGCAGCCTAGGGAGGGCCTGACTTTTTTGGTTGCCAAGCTTGAGAGAGCCTTTTCCTCCTACCCTGTCCTGTACCTCCCCATGTGTGCCACTGCCGCCACCGCCGCCACCCATTCTTCACTGGGACAGATACAACTTCTACGTATTCCCATCTCCGCCACTGCCGCTGCCACCAGGGCAGCCGCCCCTTCTTCCCATTCTTCACCACCGGGAGAGGGGAGGTTGGCTGGGGTACATGCCAGCCT
Organism: Dipus sagitta; assembly: GCA_036346955.1. NCBI lineage: Eukaryota > Metazoa > Chordata > Mammalia > Rodentia > Dipodidae > Dipus > Dipus sagitta. The sequence continues at coordinate 32,219,342 of CM070791.1, forward strand.
CTCCACGTGTCTCCTATATAGTATCGGTTCTGAAGGTGGAGACGGCCGGTATCAGAGATGATTTTTGTCCAGCCAGGACTTACACAGATGACTTGTAGGATTTTCCTGTGGGAGAATGAATGCTAGGGTCTCCTGCCACTGCAAACAGAACTAACACCAGACACATGCGCCCCTTTGTGTACCTGGCTTTTACATGGTTAGTGGGGAGTTGAACCATTTCTATCGCCCCAGCCCATTCTTTCTTCTTCTCCTTCTTCTTCACCTCTTTCCTTCTTCCTTTAAGTGCTGCTGTGATTCTTCTAGTTGCCCTACAGGTTTTTCTAAGTAAAATGAAACAGACATTTCATGAAAGTGGGGGCTTGCTTGTGGTGATGGACATGGCACGTTTCTTCTGTCTCTCCTATGGATTTTTATATGAACACTCTTAAAGAAGCAAGCACTCACAATGTGATGCCCGCATGTCAGAGTTCTTCTCAACACGTTAGGAAGTGAAAGAAAGAAAGAAAGAAAGAAAGAAAGAAAGAAATCTTTCTCTCTCTCTCTCTCTCTCTCTCTCTCTCTCTCTCCCCCCCCCTCCCTCCCTCCGAGTTCTCCCTGTGAGTTCTCTACCCGTGGTCCAGGGTTTTACCCGATCCTAGATGAAATAAGCATCTAGCGGATGCTTGTTTGGAATGGCGTGAGGCGGTGAGTGACTGTGTGACTGACCCACCGTGCTTACAGCAGCCTAGGGCATCTTCGGACTTGTGTGCCCTGACGGGCATGACAGCTGGCAAGATGTTGCCTTGCATGCTTTGTGTGGGAATACATAGTGCCACCCACCGCCAGTCGCATTCTGACACTTGGGTCTCTTGAGCTATAGAGCCTTTTTTTTTTTCCGTCAGGGAGGGTGCCCGTTCTTAACCCGGAGAAGGGCGGGCCAGTGGGTTACTTTTCCGAGTATGCCACCGCTTCCCCTTCTTCCCAGGAGAGGGTAGAGCCCAGGGCGGGGGCATCTTGGCCTGTGCTGCGAATCCAGCCTTTCAGATTGCCGCACACATCTGGCGCGGGGTGTGTGTGTGTGTGTGTGTGTGTGTGTGTGTGTGTGGCGGGGAGTGGAGCAGTGCTTTACGCTATCCTGGGGCGCCATCTAGCGTATGCCTATTTGGAACGTGAGGTGGTGAAAGAAAGTTGCGAGGTCAGGCGTGTTAACAGAAGCCTAGGGCCTGACTTTCTTGGTTGTCCTGCACATTTTGTGTGGGAATGCACAGTGCCATCCACCGCTCCCATCATGTCACGAGTCTCTTGAGAGAGCCTTTTCCTCCTACCCTGCCCCGTACCTCCCCACGCATTGCCTCCGCCACCGCCGCCACCCCTTCTTCCCATCCTTCAGGGCGGTTGGGGGTACATGCCAGCCTTCTATGGGGCTCCTACATAGTTTCGGTTCTACATCCAGAGTCATCCGGTACCCCAGGACACGATTTCTGTGTCCAGCCGCGACTCCCCAGAAACCGCTAAAAAGCAGACAACTTGTAGGATTTCACCTGGGAGGATGAACGCTATGGGCGGCCTCCTGCCACTAGAGACGGATGATATGATGATCTTCTTATATTGTTTAGATTGATGGAAGTTGAGGCGTTGGTGTCTGTTCTCTCAGGCTGTCTGACAGCTTCCTTCATTCACTGAGCTCTATCTAGTTTTCCAATCTCCTTCCAGTTGGTCTGTTTGACACCCCCTGAGTCGCTTCCCCTCTCTCCCTCCTTCCCTCCCTCCCTCCCTGTCTCTCTCTACCAGGGGTCCGGTGTTTTACCTGATCCTAGATGAAATAAGCATCTAGGGGATGCTTATTTGGAATGCCGCGAGGCAGTGAGGGCTGTGTGACTCGACTCAGTGTGTTTACAGCAGCCTAGGGCGTTTTCTGATTTGTGTGCCCTGGCAGACATGAGAGCCGGCAAAACGTTGCCGTGCACGCTTTGTGTGGGAGTACAGAGGGCCACCCACCGCCGGTCCCATTCTGACGCTTAAGTCTCTTGAGATACATAGCTTTTTCTCCTCTAGCCCTGTCCTCCCCTCCTCCTGTCCCCACCCCCCCCACCCCCGCCCGCCCGCCCGTCCGCCCTCAGGGACATCTTGGCCTTGGCCCGTGTCCTGCCGTCAGATTTCCTACGCAACCTCTGTTGCCCTTCCACCCTCCGTCAGTCCATCCGTAGTAGTGTTTTACCCTATCCTGGGGCGCCATCTAGCGGATGCTAATTTGTAACGTGAGGTGGTGAAAGAAAGCTGTGTGGCCGGTCCCGGCATGTTAGCAGCAGCCTAGAGTCGGATTCTTTTGGTTCCTCTGCACACTTTGTGTGGCAATGCATAGTGCCGTGCCACCAACCACTCCCATCCAGTCACGCGTCTCTTGGAGAGTCTCCTCCTACTACCTGCTACCCTGTCCTGTACCTCTCCACGCATGCCGCCGCCTAGGCGGGCGCCCATTCTTCACTGTGATACAAACAGATTATTCTAAGTGTCCCCCATCTCTGCCTCTGTCTCGGCCATGGCCAGGGCTCCGCCTGGCCACCCTTTCTTCCCATTCTTCACTGGTAGAGTAGGGGAGGGAGGTTGGGGTACATGTCATCCATCAGATGCTTCACAGTGTCCTTTCTGCAGGTGGAGTTGGCCGGTACCAGAGACTATTTCTGTGTCCAGCCGGGACTCCCCAGAAACCACTAAGAAAAAGATAAAAAGTTATTTTCTGCCCCCCCCCCCACAGATAACTTGTAAGATTTCTGCGTGGGAGAATGAATGCTAGGGTCTCCTGCCACTGCAAATGGAACTAACCCCAGACACATGCGCCACTTTATGTGCCTGGCTTTTACGTGATTAGTTGGGAATTGAAGCCAGGTCATCAGGCTTTGTGCACAAGCACTGAACCATTTCCCCAGCCTATTCTTTAAAGAATAATATTTATTTACTTACTTACTTACTTATTTATGGGGGGGGGTAGATGTGCCAGAGCCTCTAGACATGGCAAACGAACTCCAGATGTGTGATCTGGAATTAATTCATTACATACTCTCAGGGTGGCCTTGAGCTCACAGCGATCCTCCTACCTCTGCCTCCGGAGTGTTGGGATTAAAGGTCTGCACCACCACCACCGTGCCCGCCTTCTCTTTTTCTTTTCTTTCTCTTCTCTTCTTTCTTTCCTTTCCTTTTTCTTTTTAAACTGCCGCTGTGATTCTTCTAGTGCTCCCGAAGGCTTTTCTAACTAGAATGAAGCAGACATGTTAGAAAAGCGGGGATTGCTTGTGGTGGACAAGGTATGTTTCTTCTGTCCCTCCTATGGTTTTTTGTGTGAGCACTGTTAAAGAAACAAGCACGTGAAGCCAAAGAGCTAAGCATTTCATACTTAATAATCACCTGTGGTATGTTGTCTTCATGAGTTTATCCCTACTGGCAAGGAGGCTTTTTATTTTAGCTTGAGAGAGAGTGAGAGACTAAGCAAGAGTGAGTGAGTGAGTGAGCGAGCGAGCGAGCGAGCGAGCGAGCTACCTAGCTAGGGAGGGAGGGAGAAGGAGAGATCCTGGGTAAAATAAGCATCTAGGGGATACTCGTTTGGAACGTGAGACGGTGAAGGCTGTGTGACCCAGCATGTTTAAAGCAGCTTAGGGCATTTTCTGACTCATGTGCCCTGGCAGGCACTGTCCTGTGCTTCCCCAGGCACGCCCCCGCTGCCTGGGCGGGGCGCCCATTCTTAAGCCAGACAAGGGAGGGGGGGGGTACTTGCAAGAGGCCGCCACTGCCCCTTCTTCTCAGGGAGAAGTTAGGGCGGGTGGGGTACATGCAATTCTTGTACGTGCCTATAGTTTCGGTTCTACAGCTGGAGTCGCCCGGTACTCTGACGCGATTTCTGTGTCCAGCGGGGACTCCCCCACGAAAACAATTGTCCTCCCACTCGAGGCGAGGGCGAGGCGGGAAGCCCCTCCCAAGACTCCCTGGCAGGGACATCTTATCCAGTGGTGTGATTCTGGTTGAGGCTGCCGCCCGCCCACCCGCCCGCCCGCCGCCGCCGCCGCCGCCGCCGCCGCCGCCGCCGCCGCCGCCGCCGCCCCCGCCGCCATTCTTCACTCGTAGAGGGGAGGGCGGATGAGTGGGTGCTTGTTCGAGTCCGCCACCGCCCCTTCTGCCCATTCTTCCCCGGGGTAGGGTAGGGCGGGTGGTTCTTCCACGTGTCTAACTCATACTTTCGGTTTTGCAGCCGGAGTCGGCCGGTAGCCAGGGCCGTTTCCAGCGGTCACTCACCAGAATACCAATTGTTCCCCCACTCGAGGGTGAAGAGGGAACTTCCCTCCCCACCTCCCCATCCCCGCAGGGTCGTCTTGGCCTGTGGTGCGTGTCTGTCTGGCCGTTAAGATTGCCCGCGGATCCTCCGTTGCTTGGCAGGAGCTCGGTTAACGTTCCAGGCGGCTGTCTCACGGGCTCCATCTGGTGGCCGCTTTTTGACGTGCAGCCTCCCTCTTCCTGGAACATCAGGAAGGGAAGCTAGCTGGCCGCTGTGAGCCGAGCACTGTCTACTAGACCCGCTGTGACAGACGCGATCGTCTCGGTAGTGCCGCGTGGCGCAGAGGCGTCTGCTTAGCGGAGATTGGGCCTGCAGAAATGCGTGTGAGGTGGTTTTTGGCCACCTCCTTGAACAGGAGAGGGTGAGGGGGCGTTCTTGGCGGGTCGACCAGAAGTCCCTGCTGTTATGCTGTCTTCAACCGTTCCGGGTCGCTGGTGTGCCGGCTGCGGTCTGCTGGCCATCCCCGTACGCGTGCTTCACTGCTGCCGGCACCCCGACGCCGTTGTTGACCGCCGCCCCTGGGTCCTGACTCTGACTCCCCGCCCGCCTGCCATGTAGAGCCTCCCGAGTGTGCTGCCCCGTGTGTGCTTGTCTTCTCTTTCCCATGGAGCGGCTCGCACTCGAGCCGGACCTCTCCTGATCTCTCGGCGTGTGGGGCCGGCTGCAACCGCTGCTTCAGTTTGGCGCCGGAGGGGGGGGGGTCCTCTGTGGCTTCTGAGGAAGCTCGCCCGCCATTCCCGTTTCCTTACGCCGCTCGCGCGCGCCCCCTTCCGACAGAGACCTGATTGGTGTTCCACCGGCTGATACCTGTGCCGTTGTCCGACCGGGCCTTACCCGCCGGGGCCGGCAGGTCGAGGGACGGACGCCCGTGGCGGACGTAAGGGACGGTTCTCGCCCAGCCCGGAGGGGCGGCCTGTGTGTGGCCCGGTGTGCCTCACCACGATGGTGCCGGTGGAGCGCCCCCTTCCGACGGGGTCTTGCTGGCGTTTCGCCGGCTTGTACTTGTGCCGTTGTCCGACCGGGCCTGACGTGGGGCCGGCAGGTCGAGGGACGGGCGCCCGTGGCAGACCTAAGGGACGGTTCTCGTCCAGCCCGGAGGGGCGGCCTCGCCTCCCCGCCGGCCGGTGGCGTGAGGGGGCCCGGTGTGCGTTGCCCGGGCCGCCCGCGCTGAGCCTCAAACCCCTTGCCCTTGCCATGAGGGGCCGGTGGAGCGCCCCCTTCCGACGGGGTCTTGCTGGCGTTTCACCGGCTTGTACTTGTGCCGTTGTCCGACCGCGCCTGACGCGGGGCCGGCAGGTCGAGGGAAGGGCGCCCGTGGCGGACCTAAGGGACGGTTCTCGTACGGCCCGGAGGGGCGGCCTCCCTCACCTGTCCTTGTGTCCGTTCCCGTGCGTGGTTGGTTGTCGGTCCCCGCGGTGGAGGGGGCCTGCCACGGCTGCCGCGCCGCACATCCTGCCCTGTGTCCGCCTGCTTGTGGTGTGTTGGGCTGTGGTCGGGGGGGAACCGAGCCGTGCCTCTGTGGGTGTTGTGGCCGGCCAGGGGCGACCCGATCGGCCGCGGTGGTAGGAGAGTCCCGCCCGTCGCCCATCTCTCCGGTTTTTGCCCTGAGGGGTCGACCAGTTGTCTCTTAGAGCTCCGGTTCTCTCGTGGATTGGGAACATCTGAGGGCCAGGTATCCGGCCCCGGGTTCCAGGAATTCCCAGTGGTCCGTGGACTGTCCCCGCTGTCTGGCGTCATGATTTTATCGGCACTAATTGGGAGATTTTGACCTGCAGAATGGTGCTGACACGCTTGTCCTCGGGTCTGTGAAGCTGTAGGGAGTGCGCGGTCTTTGTCGGATACCGTTGCCGCCAAGGCTGTGGGTTGCCTGTGACGTTGGTGCCCTTGTCCCGGCTGTTGGCTTTGTGACGCATCTCCCTCGGTGCTCTGCGCGTTCGCTGGCTGGTCGCTCAGGTCCGTCCGTGTCTTCCAGGCCTCTGGTACCTGCTTGCTGTGGTGTCCTTGGGGTTGCTGTTTCCCCGTGTGCTTCCCCGCTTTCCGCGCTGCAGGTGCCGCGATGATGCTCTTGACAACCGCCCACCCTTCCGTGGTGCTTTTGCTGTGCGTGTCAGGCAATCCCGATCAGCCCTTCCCGGCGGTTGTCCATCGCTCTCACCCGGTGCCCTGTGGGGCTTGTGGCGAGGCTTGTCTAAAACGGGGTGTGCTTGTGTGTGTTGGCCGTCCTCGCTCCTCCTGCACCTGGTGATTTTTTTTTTTCCTCCGTTCCCCCTTGCGAGATGCAATCTTTTATGCCACCTCCTTGGGGCGCCGCCAGCTGGAAGCCTCCCGAGTGCTTTGGTTGGTGATGTTCTTTCCCTTGCCGGGCAGCTTTTTTCGTGCCTTTGAACGTGGCTCCTTGGGGCGCCGCCGGCTACAGTCTCCCGAGTGCTGTGGTTGGGTGATTTTTATTTTTTTATTTTTTTATTTTTAAGTTTTCCCCTTGTTGAGGCAGCCTTTCCCGTGATCTCATGTCTCTGACTCCTTGGGGTGCCGCCGGCTGGAGCCTCCCGAGTGCTTTGGTTTGGTGGTGGGCTTTTCTTTTACCGTGAGGCTTCTTTTTTCTTCCTGTGTCTTGGTTCCGACTCTCTGGGGCGCCGCCGGCTGGAGCCTCCCGAGTGCGTTGGCTGGGTGGTGGATTTTTCCTTTTCCCTTCAGGGAGGTTCTTTTACGGGGCCTCTTGACCCGGAGCCCTCGGTTGTCCCACCTGCTGGAGTCTTCCCGAGTTACACTCTGGTTGTGTGGATTTCTTGTGAGCATCATGTGAGTCTGAGTCCGGACCTCTCCCGTTTGCTTTGCCGGTCGGGCTCGGCGTTTTCCCTCGTTCCTTCCGATGTCTTGGGTTCCCGCTCCCGAGGGGGCCCCTCTGGTGCCTTTCCCGCTTGTGCTTCTGCCGGTGTCCGTTTGATCGATGTGGTTCTGTTGTGCTTGCTACGGGCCGGGCCTAAGCCGCGCCAGGCGAGGGACGGACATTCATGGCGAATGGGACCGCTCTTCTCGTTCTGCCTGCGGGCCCCTCGCTTCTCCTCCCCACCCGTTGGTGGTGTGTGGAAGGCAGGGGTGCGGTATCCGGCCCGACGTTGCTTAACCTCCTGCCCTGACTGTGGCTGGCGGTCCTCGGTTGCGTGCGGCAGGCACCAGATCTCGCTTGCCGTTTCGTCTCCGTCCCCGTGTGCGGTTGGTTGTCCCTCTCCGTGCCGGAAGGGGCTGTCCCCGCTGCCGCGCCACGTTGCCCTCCCGAGTGGTGTGTGTGCTGCGCCTTTGCCCTGGCCCTTTGTGGTGCTCCTGGAGCGCTCCAGGTTGGCCCTCGAGGTGCCTGAGGCTGAGTGGTGGTGTCGTTCCTGCTCCCGAGCTCCTCCTCCGTCCACCCGTTGCGATGGTGCTGTTGACCCCGTGTTGTGGCGGCGTAGGTCTTGCTGCGTCCGGGGGGTCGAGGCGGTAAGAAAAAAGACGTGTGTTGCTCCACCAAGTCCCCGTGTGTGGCGGGGACTTTTGGGCGAGCGCATGCCCTCCGTGTCCTGCCCCCTCCCGCGGGCTGAGCACGGATGTCGGGTGTGCCGAGCGATCGTGGCGGGCCCGGGCCCTGACTCCTCTTGGGAGTTCTGGCCTTGATTCCCGGGTCCCCGGCCGCGGTTGCTCAAGATGCCCTGTGGCTTACCTGTACCGCAGGCCCCCCCGTCCTCCCGATGCCTGTCGCGCTTGCTGGGACGCGTGGAGTGCTTGGAGGGTCGGGTTCGGCCCGCCCTCAGTGAGAAATAGACCTTCTCTAGCGATCTGGACCAGGGGTGTGCTTTGGTGCGGGGATCCCGAATCCCCCGTTGGCCACCCGCCTTGTCTGCGCGTAGTAGCCGCCCGTCTCTCGTTGACTTGTCGACGCGTGTAGGCCTGGGTTTTGCCCTCACCCACCCCTCCCGGGGCGTGGGGAGGGGTTTCGCCGGTCCCCGCGGTGGGGGCTGTGCGCTGACTCTTCGCCTGCCGCGGCCCTCGTCTCCCTGCTCTTGAGTTCGGGGAGGATCACGCTGGGCCGAGTCGATGCGTCCGTCCGATGCGCTGTGTTCGTGGGGTGCTGTCGTTGGGTCCCCGCGTTAGCGCCCGTGTGCGCGCGGCGGCCTTTCCTCCCCGCCCGGTGGTCGCGAGTCCGTGAAGGAGGGGGTTTGGGCGTTGGGGGCTCCCGCCGTCCCCCTCCCCCCTCTCCCTTCCCGGCCCGCTGTGAGCAGCCCTCCCGCTCGCCTCCCGTGCTCTCCCGTGTCGCGGGGCTGCCGGTGGTCGTGCGCACGGGCACGTGTGGTGCTGGGCCGCCTGGTCCCGGTCGCGGTCCACAGGGGATGCCGGCTCTCCCCTTCTCGGAGCGGGACCCGGGTCGTCGGGATTCCGCGGATGGCCTCTGAGGAGTGGATGTGTTGCCCCGTCGGGTCGCTGGACGTTGGCGGTTGTCGCGCGAGGGTTGGCGTCGCGGGGTGGCGTCGGGTCTCCTCCGGTTGGTTCTCTCCACGGTCTTTGGTCCCCCCCTTAAGGGGGGGCCGGCTCGGCGTCGCAGGCGTGGTGGGACCGCCCCTCGGTGTTGTGGGCGGTGTGATCCCACCGGTTTACCTGTCGGCCCGGCTGTGTGTGTGGTTGGCTGTGGGGAGGGCCTTGCCGTGGGGTTTCCCTTCGCCCTCTTGTGTCGCCCGGCCCCCGGCCCGCCGTGTCGTCCCCCCTCCCCGCCTGACACCAGGCCCTCCTCCCCGTCGGTCGACCGTACCGGCCGTGCCGCTGACCCGTGGCGTCTCCTGGGTCTCGCTGGCGCGCGCGGCCGTGGTTTTGTCACCGCGGGGCTGTTCGGGTCCGTCTGGCGGGCGGGAGAGACGTTTGGAGGGGGTTCGCGGCCGTCTGCGACTGCGGTGGCGCGTGGTGCGGGCCTCGGCTCCGTGCGGAGGCGTCAGCCTGCTGGTCGTGGGGGCGTCGCCGAGGGGTTTCTGCTCGGCCGGCTCCGTCCTCGGGGTCGCGTGGGACCATCGCTGCGCCAAGGGGGCGCCCGTTGGTGAGATACCCGCGCGTGTCCCGGGCGACGTCCGGTCGTGTCGGCTCCGAGGGTCGCCTCCCTTCCCGGGCCCGCTGGCCGCCGGATGACGGGCGTCCCGTGCCCCGTCGCCGTGCCTTTTACCGCGCTCTCCTCCCGCCTCCCGACGGCTCTGCAGCCACGTCCTCCGGGCCTGTCCGTGTGCTTCCCGGCGCTCGGCCTCCGACCCCGCAGAAGGGGGGGCCGCGTCCACCGCGTGCGTATCGCGGCCGAGGGCCTGCTGCGGCCCC
>CM070791.1:32241469-32243969 GCA_036346955.1 Dipus sagitta
ATGCCCCTTTCTGGCTTTACATATGTGTGTGTGTGTGTGTGTCCTGCTGGGGAATCGAACCTGGGCCTATAGGCTTTGCAAGCAAGCACCTTTCCCCATGGAGCCATCTCTCCAGCTAGTCTTCCTTCTGTTTCTTTGCCTTTTTCTTTTTTATTTACATACATACATGTGCATGACACATACACTAATTTTCTATTAAATTTTATTGTTCTTTATGTATGGGGTAGAGGGAGTAGGCACAACAGGGCCTCCAGGCACGGCACTGCACTGCACTGCAAATGCACTCCAGATGGCTGCGTGTGGGTAGGTACTGAACTGAACTGGAAAATTGAACCTAGATTTACAGGCAAGCACCTTTATCCGCAGTCCTTCCTTCAGGTTTTTGTTTGTTTGGCTGGCTGGCTGGCTGGCTGGCTGGCTTGCTTGCTTGCTTGCTTGCTTGCTTGCTTGCTTTCCTTTCTTTCTTTTTGAGTTAGGATCTCACTCTAGGCTCAGGCTGACCTGAAATTCGCTATGTATTCTCAGGGTGGCCTAGAACTCACCCTAGGATCTCTTGTCCCCAGATACAGACAGACACTATAGACTTCTGTACCCCCGTGGCCCCAATCCATTCGATTCCATGTTGGTTGGTGCAATTCCACATGTAAACTACCACCACCTTTCCAACAGGTGACATTCACCACCTATCTGTAAGGCAGAGACGTGTGTGTGTGTGTGTGTGTGTGTGTGTGTGTGTGTGTGTCTGTGTGTCTGTGTGTGTGTCTGGGCTCCATTTATTATCTCATGAGCTCATTGAGGCTATTGAGGGGCTACTTTTCACCACGAAGCCATCTCTCAGCCTTCCTCCTTTCTCCCCCCCCCCTTTTATTTTTTATTTACACGTGCATGTATGGGCACCCTAGGCTCTCTTGTCACCAGACACATACATAGAGTACTTTTGCTTTTAGGTTTTATTTTTATTCATTTATGAGAGAGAGAGAGAGAGAGAGAGAGAGAGAGAGAGAGAGAGAGAGAATGTATTGTAGGTAGGTAGGTAGGTAGGTAGGTAGGTAGGTAGGTCCTGGGGAATCGAACCTAATTTGCAGGCAAGCACGTTTCACCACAGAGAAAGTTCCCTCCTGTTTCTTTTAATTTTTTTTTTTTTTTTTTTTTTTTTTTTTTTTGGTTTTTCGAGGTAGGGTTTCACTGTAGCTCAGGCTGACCTGGAATTCACTATAGAGTCCTACCTCTGCCTCCCGAGTGCTGGGATTAAAGGCGTGCGCCACCACACCCGGCTGTTTCTTTTAAATTTTATTTTTATTCATTTATGACAGAGAGAGAGAGAGAGAGAGAGAGAGAGAGAGAGAGAGAGAGAGAGAGAGAGAAAGAGAAGGGAGGGGGTTGAGAATGGGTATAGCAGGGCCCTCCAGGCACTGCAAGTGCACCATTTTGTACACGTGGCTGTATTGTGGGTCCTGGTGAATCACACCAAGCTTTGCAAGCAAGTACCTTTATCCACGGAGTCCTTCCTTCAGGTGTTTGTTTTGTTTTTCCAGTTAGGCTCTCACTCTAGGCTCAGGCTGACCCGGAATTCACTATGTAGTCTCAGGGTGGCCTTGAACTCACGGTGGGCGATCCTCCTACCTCTGCCTGCCTCCGAACTGCTGGGATTAAGGTTTTTCTTCCTTCTCTTTTTTTTTTTTTAAATTTCATGTGCACATACGGGCACCCTAGGATCTCCTGTGCCCAGACACATACACTACTTTTCCTTTTAAATTGATTTTTATTATTTATTTGCGAGAGGAAGGGAGAATGGGGACAATAGGGCCTCCAGGCGCTGCAAATGCACTCCAGAAGCATGCGCCATTTTGTGCACATGGCCGTAACTGGGTATTGGAAATCGCACCTAGCTTTTCACGTCTGATCCTTTATCCACGGACTCCTTTCTCAAGCCTCCCTTCAGTTGTTTTTGTTGTTTTATTTACATGTGCATGTATAGGCACCCTAGGATCTCTTGTCGCCAGACACATACACTACTTCTTCTTTTAAATTTTATTATTATTTATTTGTGACAGAGAGAGAGAGAGAGAGAGAGAGAGAGAGAGAGAGAGAATGCACCATTTTGTACACGTGGCTGCACCTTCACCAAGGAGCCATCTCTCCAGCCCTCCGGTTTCTCATAAAGGTCAATATTAGTGTTTCCACGATGGATGAAAGGTTCTTCATTCAAGAGAACTTGAATATGTGTTACTGGGCCAAAGTTACCCACAGCTGGCTCAGAATCAGAATTTTTTGAGCCTTTTTTTTTTTTTTTTTTTTTTTTTAGAAGGAAGGGAGGGAGGTGGGGGAGGGGGGTAGAGGTCAAAGACTGCCTGTGAGGATTTAGATGGCACCCTGATAGTGAATTCCAAGTGAGCCTGACCTGGAGCGAGACCCACCCGCCCTTCCTCCCTCCCTCCCTCCCTCCCTCCCTCCCTCCTTCCCTGGGGGGAGGGCAGTGTAATTTGCCTAAGGTAGGGGT
>CM070791.1:32248969-32251701 GCA_036346955.1 Dipus sagitta
TCCTGCCAAAGTACTCCCGGATTAGAGAATGTTAGTAGTCTGAAACCAAACATCCTTCCATTACATGATGAATTTTGCAAGCCACACAGACTAGAGTAAATAGCACTAGAGTTGACTGATCTCAGTCAGTCTTGCTTCAAGGATGACAGGGAAGAATGAAGGCCAGTGTGGGCCTACAGAGTGAGTTCCAGCCTGGGCGAGAGAGAGAGAGAGAGAGATAGAGAGAGAGAGAGAGAGAGAGAGAGAGAGAGAGAGAGAGATAACACTTCTAAGGGCTGGGGAGATGTTCATCTTGCCTGCTTGCAAAGGTTCACACCCATTCTCCCTCCCTCCCTCTCTGTCTGTGTCTCTCTCTTCTTGCAAATGACAACAGCAAGAATAAAAGCCGAGCATGGTGACACATGCCTTTAATTTGGGCATGTTCTCTCTAAGTCTCTGTGCATATATATCTTTCCATCAAATAAGCAAAGAAAAAAAAAACCACCTGTAAATAAATATAAAATTCAGAAAATAAAAAAATTTCCAATGACTGGGCTGACGGCTCATTGGTAAGGGCGCTAACGTAAAAGTCCTGCTCACCTCCAGGTGCAATCAAATAGAAACTGTAAAATTGGTTCCTTTCTTTTGCTTTTCTTTTATGTCTTTCTTTCTTTCTTTCTTTCTTTCTTTCTTTCTTTCTTTCTTTCTTTCTTTTCCTGAGGCAGGGTTTCACTCTAGCCCAGTCTCAGGGTGGCCAAGAACTCACAGCAATCCTCCTACCTCTGCCTCCCGAGTGGTAGGATTAAAGGCGTGCGCCACCACGCCCGGCTCCAGTTTTATTTTATTTTTACTGAATTGTCTGCTTGTTTTTCGGTAGCAGAATTCTGGATCGCTGTGATCTTAGAAAAGAAATCAGTGATGAATGTAACCAGTGCAAAGTAATTAATTTTTCTGGGCGTGAATTCCAGGTCAGCCTGGGCTGGAGTGAGAGAGACCCTACCTCGAAAAACCAAAAATAAGTAAATAATAATAAAAGTAAAAATGAATAAATTAATTAAATTAAATTAAAACTGGGCTGGGGAGATCGCTCAGTGGATAAACTGCTTGCTGCGTGATGCAACTAACTCTGAGAACTTGAGTTCAGATCCCTGCCTCCCCACATAAAAAATCTTGTGTGAAGATTGGTTAGCTGACAATGATTTATTTCCTTATGCGTATGTTGTATAGATTCGATTATTATTATTATTATTATTATGTTACTGAGTGTTGAACCGAGGGCCCATGGGTCCCACCACCCCCACCGCCTCCCTCAGTTCACGTTACAGGTTACAAAAAGAGAGAGCCCTAACCTACCCAGTGATCCCTTAATACCACAGGCCCGCCCTGCCTGCCGCCATTTGTTTTGATTCTTTAGACGCATTCTGGTCGAGCGAGGCGTGAATCTTCTTCTTATCTGCATGTGTGTTTTCTGCCTTCTTGCTTAAATGTAGGCAGAGCTGGCCGTAGTGATGTCAGGTTACGGAGGTCGTTCCCCGAAAAACTGCTAGGGTATTGTAATTAACGTTGAAGTGTTTTCCTCAGATCTTTAATTAAAACCTTACCGTCACTTGTCCTAAGCACAAAAATTAACAGATTGCACGTCATTGTTTCAAGAAGGCGGGAGGGAGAGGAAAAGAAAAGTCAACAAAGAAAACACAGGTCTTATCTATGGGGCTAGGGGTGGGGGTGGGGGGCAGGCTCTTGAATGCATTTTTCGAGCGCCCCTAAACGCTGGCCAATCAGCCCGCCTGCCCAGCGAGTGGGGGTTGTTTTAACCTGCTTTTGGGTGCTGGTGAGAGAAAGATCATGCACGGGAGGGGCACTTGTTGTTCTAGGCGCCGCCGTGCCCACCACCCAGCCCCCCCCAGCAATGGCCAGTCAGGCCCGGCAGAGCAGGCAGGCCCTCGCCTGACTTCCACTTTTATTTGAGGGGAGGGGGAGGGAAAAGAGAAAGCCTAGCCGAAGGCGATTTGGCGATTTAGGAATACTAGCAGGACCCTGTGCTTTCCTCGGTCCCGGGGTGCCATCTAGAGGTTGCTGTTTGAAACGTGGGACCGTGAAAGTTGGGAAAACAGGCCCTCGCCCACACCAGCCACACTCATGCAGAGCTCACAGACTGGCCTCGAACTCACGGATATCCTCCGTCAGCTTCTCGAGTGAGGGCTGGAGTGAAAGGGGTGTTCATCTTTCTCTAGATTATACTATACGTCATTTTAAGAAAAAAAAAAAAAAAAGATATTTTTCTGAGTGGTCACCACAGATAACTTGAGGTTAGGTTTTTGCATTCTTGCACTGTCCTCACACTACCTTCTGTTCCTTCTGGTCTTACCAAAAGCTTTCTTTGTTAATTTCACTCTTCCTGTTACTTTCTTATCTATCATTTATAGGTGTTTCTTTTTTCCTTTTTTCTTTCTTTTTTTTTTTTTCTTTTTCTTTTGTTTTTGCGGTAGGGCCTCACTATAGCCCCAGGCTGACCTGGAATTCACTATGGAGTCTCAGGGTGGCCTCAAACACATGGCAATCCTCCAACCTCTGCCTCTTGAGTGCTGGGATTAAAGGCGTGTGCCACCACCCCAGATATTTGTAGTTATTTATTTAAAGAGATAGTGAAATGGGAGAGAGAAGAGAGAAGAGAGAAAGAGAGAGAGAGAGAGAGAGAGAGAGAGAGAGAGAGAGAATGAACGTGGATGAGCATGGGCCTTCTGCTACTTCTA
>CM070791.1:32251801-32275922 GCA_036346955.1 Dipus sagitta
CCAAGGTTCAGGGCCCCACTGAGGAAGAGGGCAGAAAAAAAGTCAGAGCCAAGTCCCAATCACTCATGGGCCTGGTGTATGATGCTGTAAAGCATGCGACTATTGCTTGTATGGGTTGCCCCTAAGGGACCTTGCAGACAGAACAGCAATGTTCATGGCTTTGATATCATGCTGTCCCCAAAAATCTATACTGCATACAGATATGTGGAATGTATTTGCCAAAGCTCCAAGATACAGAGAGGATTTCACACTGACCAGATCATCATATCCAGCATGATGCGGAACAAGAAACATATGGCTGATGCCCAGAGCGGGGGAAGATTCAAGTACCCCAGAGGATAGAAAATTCACATTTCAAAGAAGTGAGGATTTGCCAAGATGAATGAAGACACACTAGAAGACACGGTGGCTGAGAAGCATGCGCTGCTCACAGCTGTGAGTTCAAGCTCCCCAATCCAGGGCCCTGGACTCCCAAGGGCTTCCACTGTGCTGACACCTTTCATCATGACAATAGATACATCAACAGTCAGGCATGGTGGCCACACACCTTTATCCCAACACTTGGGAGGCAGACATAGGAGGATCACTGTGAGTTTGAGTCTCTGCTGAGACTACATAGTAAATTCAAGTCAGCCTGGCTGGAGATTTGAAACCCTACCTTGAAAAAAACAAAATAAAAGGCCAGGTGTGGTGGCATACACCTTTAATCCCAGCACTGGGAGGCAGAGATAAGAGGATTTCCATGAGTTTGAGGCCACCCTAAGAGTACATAGTGAATTCCATGTCAGCCTGGGCTAGAGTGAGACCCTACTTCGAAAACAAAAACAACAACAATATAATAATAAACACATCTATAAGCTATCCTTAATTAACATTTAGTTAAATAGATAAAGATGAGTCAACTAATGGTCTAAATTCATACCACTACCAGACATAGTTGTATGTTTCAAAGCCAGCTAGGCCACATAGCAAAATCCCGCCATCAAGTAATAACAGAATAAAAATACCACTAGTAACTAAGTCATCATTTACATGGTCCTATCTGCCATGTAACCCAGTTTTTTCCATTGGGTGTGTAATGTGGTAGTGAAGCAACTTGCTCAGGAAATATAAGGCTCTCCGCTCAGTGCATAACACTACAAATTTTAAACAAACTATTATGTATAAAATTTGCAAAATAAGAATAAGAGTAAATATTTAAAAGCAGTTGATACTATTTTAAGGTTTTTAAATTTTTTTTTTGTATACTTTCCTTTATTTGAGCGAGACAGACAGACAGAGAAAGAGGCAGAGAGAGGAGAGAGAATGGACACTCCAGGGCCTCCAGCCACTGCAAACGAACTCCAGATGCATGTTACCATCACCTTGTACATCTGGCTTACACGGGTCTGGAGAATTCAACCTGCGTCCTTTTCTTTTGCAGGCAAGCACCTTAACCACTAAGCCATCCCTACAGCCCCTTTCTTTCTTTTTTTTTATTTTCGACATAGGATCTCACTCAAGGCTGACCCTGGAAACTCACTCTGTAGTCCCAGGCTGGCCTCAAATTCAGAACAATCCTCCTACCTCTACCTCCAGAGTGCTACGATTAAAGGCGTGTGCCACCATGCCTGACATTTATTTCAAGTTTTAATTCTTTTATCCTCAACTTGTAGTACTGGACAAAAAAGGAAGGAGGAGGAGGAGAACGAAGAAGACAGACAGACAGAAAGAAAGAAAGAAAGAGAAAGAAAGAAAGAATATGAATATATTGCCAGGTGTAGTGGCGCATGCCCTTTAATACAAGCACTCGGAGGCACAGATAGAAGGATTGCCATGAGTTCAAGGCTACTTTGAGACTACCTAGTAAATTACAGGTCAACCGGGGCTAACCCCTACCTCAAAAGCTATATGTTTAATTTTATGTCTGAATGATCCCAGGCACCTGCCAAAAGCAGTTACTAACAATTGGAACATTATTACATGGCCAGGATATGATATAGCAAAGACGTGAGTGGCTCAATTTCAAAAAGGATTTCCCACTGCAACAGACACATAGCAAATATTAAGCAACACTGAAAATAGCCAGCAAGAAGGACTTATATAACCAATTAAGATATTTCACCAGTATTCTGTATATGTACATACATGACTGCTACTTTGTTTTTCAATATAAAGTGCAGTTACATACAAACATACGATATAGGTTTTAGTAGGGGTAAAAAATAAAAATAAAGAAAGAAAACTCCTATGCCCTATTAGAAACTAAGAAAGAGGGATATCCAGGTGTGGTGGCAGAGGTAGGAGGATTTGACATGAGTTCAAGATCAGCATGTGACTATAAAGTGAGATCCAAGTCAGCCAGGACTACAGTGAGACCCTACTTCGAAAGAAACTAAATGAGGGAATAAATTATCATTCGGTGTCTTTTAGCATAATACCCTTAATAGCCTTTACCATAATAGCCAAAATAGCCTGTATTATATTTACAGGCTTCTTTTAGTTGTTGCTCATTTTTTATGAGAGAGAGAGAGAGAGAGAGAGAGAGAGAGAGCAAGAAACAGACAGACAGAATTGGCCCCCAAGGGTCTCCAGCCACTGTAAAAAAAAACTCCAGACATGTGTGGTACCTTGTGCACATGTATGATCTTGTGCATCTGACTTATGTCGGTTCTGGAGAGTCAAACATGGGCCCTTAGGTTTCACAGGCAAGTGCCTTAAGCACTGAGCCATCCTCAAGCCCTACTAGCTATGCTTTGAAACCTGAGGTATCCTAACAGATGTAAAACAAAACAAAACAAAATCCCTCAAGTTCATCTTCACTCACAACAGGAGAAAATGCAGATAACACCAGGAAAGCCAGTGGTTTTAGAAAGTGTCTGGAAAGATATCAAGGCTTACAGGATCAAATCCCTCAGGGAAATCTCTGATGCTCTGCACAGCCAGGAAGGGAGGTGCTGCAAACACATGCTTCCATCCCAAGCAGACAGCAACATGGAGTTCCTCAGTGTAGTTCTCTAATGTTAACTCTTCCTGCTATGGAAAGCTAATTAACATCCAGAATACCTAAGGGGGCCAGGATGTGCTGGTACATGTTTTCATCCCAGCAACAAGGGGCAGGGGAGGCACAGGGAAGAGTATTACTTTGAGTTTGAGGCCAGTCTGGGTCTACAGAATGACGGCCACGTCAGCCTCGTGTAGATAAGACCCTAACTCGAAAAACAGTAACAAAAGCCAACAAAAACAATAACTAAGGGATGAGGCAAGACATGGAGGGAAAATAATATTAAAATGTACCCCTGCCCATCTAACACTGGTTGGAGAAAATTAGGCAAATTCATCTCAGTGATATTTTGTGTCAAAAGAAAAAAAAACATTTCAAGACTACTGAGGCAGTTTAATATGAATGTGCCCCCAAAAGCAAAAAAGCAGGAATGTCCTCAAGCCTGACCTAGCACTCCCCATGTTGGTACAATCAGAGAAGTCTTATACTTTTTTAAAAATTTGTATTTATTCTTTTCATTTATTTATTTGAGAGTGACACACAGAGAGAAAAAGAGGCAGAGAGAGGGAGAGAGAGAAAGCAAAAGTGAGAGTGCGTACCGTGTCTTCCACTCAATACAAACAAACTCCAGAGGCATGCACCCACCGTGTCCATCCATCTGCCTAACGTGAGTACTGGGGAATCGAGCCTTGAACTGGGGTCCTTAGGCTTCACCAGCAACTGCTTACCACTAAGCCATCTCTCCAGCCCCTAGAGAAATCTTCCTCTTATCTCTTGCCTAAAGGAGTGCTCTACATCTGTTTTTCTATAACAACCTGTGCCCTTCCCTACACCCCTTTCCTAGAAACTGAGGTTCCTGGAAGATTTAAATCTGATAGTGGCATTATGGCTACTCAGCCCCCAAAACTTAGCATCATGGCAGGTTAGCTCAGCCTCCATTCCGAATCCATAAGTGACCCCCAATTTGGGTCATAGGGCAGGCTTTACCCCCTAACACCTTCCGTATGGCAGGAGCTCTCTATACTTTCTCCACTTGCCTCCCCTGAATCTAATAAAATCTCTCTAAACCTTACCCTATGATCTGTGAATTTCGCTTCTTTAAGTTTGTAAGACAAGAATCTGGAGATACCACAAAGTTATTGGTGCAAAAGCACTCATCAGATATAAATAACTTCCTCATTTTCATGCCATACTCAGATGGTGAAGACACACATTTACAATAGGCACACACATGGTAACACTAAATATGAATTGAATGAATGAATATGAATTCTCAGTCTTATGTTTACCTTTTAGTTACTCTCCCACAATCACCTGGAGTAAGCCACTAATCCTGGATTTTAACCAAGTTGAGGCCCCTAGAATATGAATGGAACTACTAAAGAGCCTGAGAGTCACAATGTGAAGCCAATCTTAGTACTGTCACTGCTCACAATTCTACCAACTAGTGCAACTAGGTGAACCAATGAGTTTACTGGGTTAACTTATAGAGCACAGGTGGAGTGTATTTACAGGACTGTGGGTGACCCCAAAACAGCTGCATTACTGCAAGGTCCACCCCACACAGACTATATGAACGTGGCATGAGAACCTCTACTTACTTAACCTTTCACTTCCTGGCTTCTTCAGGTCAGTGACCCCCCCCCCTCCTATTACCAGACAGTGTGAGTAGCTCCATTGACATTTCCATAGACATGGCTATCACTGCCTAGCCCTGCTCAATTAACTTTGACAGGCCCACTAAGAAAAGACATTCTCCACTGGCATCAGATTATAGCTAGAGGAAAAAGCCCTTCCTACCAGATTCTCTTTTCTCTAGGTAGAGTCTAGCTCTAGGCCAGGCTGACCTGGAACTCAGTATTCACTATGCAGTCTCAGGTTGGCATTGAACTCACAGTGATCCTCCTACCTCTGCCTCCCAAGTGCTTGGATTAAAGACATGCACCACCGTTCCTGACCCTACAGCATAATTTAACATCTTTGTGATCTACATATACCAAACTTACGTGAATTTAAAAAAAAAATATTGGACTCGAGAGATGGCTTAGCAGTTAAAGCACTTGCCTGTGAAGCCTAAGGACTCAGATTTATTTCTCCAGTACCTACAAAAAGCCAGATGTACATGGTGACACTTGCATCTGGGGTTTGTTTGCAGTGCCTGGAATCCCTGGCACTCTCATTGCCTATCTTCCTCGTTTTCTTCCTCTCTCAAATAAATACAGAAAAAATAAAATATTTAAATAAAATTTTAGAGATAGACATGGTGGTGCATGGCTTCAATCCTAGTACTCGGGAGGCAAAGTAAGGAGGATAACCAGGAGTTCCAGGAAACCCTGACAGTACACGGTGAATTCCAGGTTCACCTGAGCTACAGTGGAACCCTACTTCCAAAAAAAATAATAAATAAATAAATGTTAACCACCTTTGCTTCAGTTATGTTTCCTTATATGTAAGTCTCTCCAGTATCCTATAAATAACCCGATGGTTTCATTATACAATCTTGTTATAAGGATATGAGTAGCTCACCTCCCTTAAACAACGAAACTCCAAAAGTCCCAGTCACTGATGAAACTGTTCCTGAAGAATTAGGGTGCACTTCTGTCCTGAGGCCCACACCTGACCCTCATCAACCGTCTGTCCTTTCTTTTACTCAGACTCACTAACAGTAATTCTGGCTCAGTCTGAAATTCTTTTCCGCTGTGTTAAGTACAACAGCTGACCTCTGTGGAATCCCTTCAGATAGCAAAGCTCAGAACACTGAGATGTGTTCCCACTGCTGCTGACATTTTCAACATTTCAGTAATGGCAATAGGTTTTGCTTGATACAGCTTTCAAGTCACATTTTGACATTAGACACTGGATAGGTTTCTAAGACTGAGCAATTTAGTTTATAGTTCTGGAATAGATCTGGGAAGGGGTAAATTAAGCTATTAACCCTAACCTGGGCATGGTGACAATTTCAGAATCCAAGCAGACCTATTAGAAAATTCTTAAGTAGCCCATAAAATCCTGTTCCATAACATCCATGAGTGGGAGACAATTTAGTCCCATCCTCAAGTTTCACTCACATTCCAAAATACAGAACCAAATTGACACTACCCCTGTACATCAGGTGATGATGAGGTGTCCCCTTTCTAAACTGTGCAGGGATGCTGGTCCTAGCTTTCTTGAGAGTGAGGCTGACAACTCCAGGACTTCTAAGGAGCGGTGCTTTGCTTCCCCCCAATGACACAGGCAGCGGAGTCTTGCTTTCTGGGTGGAACGCCACTCTCAGAGGTTCTTCAATTCCTTCTGGACGTGTTTGGAACTAGGGATTTGAATCAGAATAAATTCTAGGTAGCACATGACAGGTGCTGGGCAAGGAGGCCGTCACTCTTCAGTAACCCTGTGTTGAGCACATTGGACGTCCCCCCCCGCCCCCAAAAGGAAAAGAAAGTATTTTACTTCCTTAAATGTGAGAGAGAAACAGACAGAGATAGGGAGGAGAAAGGGAGAGATAGAGGGAACTGGCACACCGTGTGCCCTACCGCACATGAGCGCCCCCTTGTGAATCGGGCACGCATGCGACCCGGGGATTCAAACCGGGTTCCTTTGGCTTCTCAGCAAAAAGCTCTAACCGCTAGGCCATCTCCCGGTTCCCACAGTGCCCGTGCCTGGTCTTCTTTCCCTTGCAGTTTTCCAGATATTCCTGAGCTCCAGTAGCGGCTGAACTGGAATTCAGGACGTAGCCCTGAACTTGTCATCATTGTGAGGAGCAAGTGAGGCCACAGCAAAGTTTAACTGTGTTCCCAGTGGAGCCTGTGTTACGTACTTACGGTGTTTTCCTTGATGTGTGTGAACGTTGCTCAGTGAAACAGGGGCACGCCGTGATTTTCCAATACTTCCCGTTTTGGTCCTTCGTTCCACCTGCACCCACAGTCAGGTCACGATGGCTCTCGAGAACCTGCGAATGCGTGAACAAACCCTCAGAGTACACGTTGGGAACCCGACACTCCTAAGTCTTCCTGGCCTGGCTTCAGCAATTTTGCCCTGGGCCTATAATGCATGAAGAATGTGCATACTTGCATACGGGTTTTACTCATATTCTGTTTGCCCTCTCAAACTTGGGACACTTCTGTGTGTCTGCTGCCTCAAACAGACGTCAGAACCTCGGCTAGAAGGGGCTCAGGATCATAGGTAGTGTCTCACTTCACTGTAAGGTCTGCATGTCGCATAAGCATGTGACCACTTAAGTCAGTTGTGTGTCAGGGGCCTCCTTTCCTGGCGCACAGAGATTCCCTGCATGGTCGTGGCATTCTGTCGTTTTTCCGAAAAGCTCCAATTCCCGACCTAGGCTGAGAGCAAGGATCTCAGCCTAGGTCAGGGAATCGGCTGTCTTCAGAAAAAGGTCAGTTTTATCCCATCCACAAAGGCGGCCTGAGGCACGGCCATATGCGTGCCCAAGTCGCTGTTGCTCACATTGAGCAATTTTTTCGTGTTCACCCCCTCACGTACAAGTGTTGAGCCTACTGGAATGGGGATGTCTGAAATGTGAGGGAGCAAGGCAAGGAGGGTGCGTTTCTCTGGGAATAAGAGAGCTCCAGAAAGTATCCTTTAATTGGCTGAAGTAGGAGGGCCTCCACGAGTGTCGGGCCAGCTGACAGACCAGGTGAGGCTGCCTCCCACATCAAACATTCGGACATTTGAAAATCGTCGAGAACGCCTGAGTCCACTCGCGTGGACTGCCCACTTTCCCCTGTCCATGGTGATGATGAGCTGTCCCCTTTTCTAAATCGTGCAGGGATGCTGGCCCAGCTTTCTTGACAGAGAGGCTGACAACTCAGGACTTCTAAGGAGCGGTGCCTTTGCTTCCACCCAATGACACAGGCGGCAGGAGAGTCTTGCTTCTGGGTGGAACGCCACTCACATAGGTTCTTCAATTCCTTCTGGACGTGTTTGGAATAGGATTTGAATCAGAATAAAATTCCCAGGTACACATGACAGGTGCTGGGCAGGGAGGCTGTCACTCTTCAGTAACCTGTGTTGAGCACATTGACGTCCCCCAGCCCCCACAAGGAAAAGAAAGTATTTTACTTCTTTAAATGTGAGAGAGAAACAGACAGAGATAGGGAGGAGAAAGGGAGAGATAGAGGGGACTGGCACACCGGGTGCCCTACCGCACATGAGCGCCCCCTTCTGCGTCGGGCTCGCATGCGTCCCGGGGATTCGAACCGGGTTCCTTTGGCTTCCCAGCAAAAGCTCTAACCGTCAGGCCATCTCCCGGTTCCCACAGTGCCCGTGCCTGGTCTTCTTTCCCTTGCTGTTTTCCAGCTATTCCTGAGCTCCAGTAGCGGCTGAACTGGAATTCAGGACGTAGCCTGAACTTGTCATCATTGTGAGGAGCAAGTGAGTCCACAGCAAAATATAACGGTGTTCCCAGTGGAGCCTGTGTTACGTACTTACCGTATTTTGCTTGATGTGTGTGAACGTTGCTCAGTGAACCAGGGGCACGTCTGTGATTTTCCAATACTTCCCGTTTTGGTCCTTCGTTCCACCTGCACCCACTGTCGGGTCACGATGGCTCTCGAGAGCCTGGGAATGCGTGAAAAAACGCTCAGAGTACACGTTGGGAACCCGACACTCCTAAGTCTTCCTTGCCTGGCTTCAGCAATTTTGCCCTGGGCCTATAAGGCATGATGAATGTGCATACTCGCATATGGGTTTTACTCATATTCTGTTTGCCCTCTCGAACTTGGGACACTTCTGTGTGTCTGCTGCCTCATACAGACGTCAGTCCTCTGGCTAGAAAGGGGCTCAGGACTCATAGGTAGTGTCTCACTTCACCTGTAAGCTCTGCATGTCGCATGCGCATGTGACCACTTAAGTCACGTGTGTGTCAGGGGCCTCCTTTCCAAAGCGCACAGAGATTCCCTGCATGGTCGTGGCGTTCTGTCGATCCGAAAAGCTCCCGATTCCCTGACCTAGGCTGAGAGCAAGGCTCTCAGCCTAGGTCAGGGAATCGGCTGTCTTCAGAAAATGGGTCAGTTTTATCCCATCCACAAAGGCGGCTGAGGCACCGCCATATGCCTGCCCGAGTCGCTGTTGCTCACATTGAGCAATTATTTAGTGTTCACCCCCTCACGTACAAGTGCTGAGCCTACTGGAATGGGGATGTCTGAAATGTGAGGGAGCAGGGACCGGAGGGTAGGTCAGGGAATCGGCTGTCTTCAGAAAATGGGTCAGTTTTATCCCATCCACAAAGGCGGCTGAAGCATGGCCATATGCCTGCCCGTGTCGCTCTTGCTCACATTGAGCAATTTTTTCGGGTTCACTCCCTCACGTACAAGTGTTGAACCTACTGGAATGGGGATGTCTGAAATGTGAGGGAGCAGGGCCCGGATTGTGTGTTTCTCTGGGAATAAGAGAGCTCCAGAAATTATCCCTTAATTGGCTGAAGGAGGAGGGCCTCCACGCGTGCCGGGCCAACTGACAGACCAGGTGAGGCTGCCTCACACATCAAACATTCGGACATTTGAAAATCGTCGAGAACGCCTGAGTCCACTCGCGTGGACTGCCCACTTTCCCCTGTCCCTGGCGATGATGAAATGTCCCCTTTTCTAAATCGTGCAGGGATGCTGGCCCAGCTTTCTTGACAGAGAGGCTGACAACTCCAGGACTTCTGAGGAGCGGTGCTTTGCTTCCACCCAATGACACAGGCGGCAGGAGTCTTGCTTTAGGGTGGAACGCCACTCACATAGGTTCTTCAATTCCTTCTGGACGTGTTTGGAATAGGATTTGAATCAGAATAAAATTCCCAGGTACACATGACAGGTGCTGGGCAAGGAGACCGTCACTCTTCACTAACCTGTGTTGAGCACATTGACGTCCCCCCGCTCCCAAAAGGAAAAGAAAGTATTTTACTTCTTTAAATGTGAGAGAGAAACAGACAGAGATAGGGAGGAGAAAGGGAGAGATAGAGCGAACTGGCACATCGGGTAACCTACCGCACATGAGCGCCCCGTTGTGCGTCGGGCTCGCATGCGTCCCGGGGATTCGATCCGGGTTCCTTTGTCTTCCAAGCAAAAAGCTGTAACCGCCAGGCCATCTCTCGGTTCCCACAGTGCCCGTGCCTGGTCTTCTTTCCCTTGCTGT
Organism: Dipus sagitta; assembly: GCA_036346955.1. NCBI lineage: Eukaryota > Metazoa > Chordata > Mammalia > Rodentia > Dipodidae > Dipus > Dipus sagitta. The sequence continues at coordinate 32,261,916 of CM070791.1, forward strand.
TTTCCAGCTATTCCTGAGCTCCAGTAGCGGCTGAACTGGAATTCAGGACGTAGCCTGAACTTATAATCATTGTGAGGAGCAAGTGAGGCCACAGCAAAGTATAACTGTGTTCCCAGTGCAGCCTGTGTTACGTACTTACCGTATTTTCCTTGATGTGTGTGAACGTTGCTCAGTGAACCAGGGGCACGTCCGTGATTTTCCAATACTTCCCGTTTTGGTCTTTCGTTCCAACTGCACCCACTGTCGGGTCACAATGGCTCTCGAGAGCCTGCGAATGCGTGAACAAACCCTCAGAGTACACTTTGGGAACCCGACACTCCTAAGTCTTCCTGGCCTGGCTTCAGCAATTTTGCCCTGGGCCTATAAGGCATGAAGAATGTGCATACTTGCATACGGGTTTTACTCATATTCTGTTTGCCCTCTCGAACTTGGGACACTTCTGTGTGTCTGCTGCCTCAAACAGACGTCAGTCCCCCGGCTAGAAAGGGCTCAGGACTCATAGTAGTGTCACACTTCACCTGTAAGGTCTGCACGCTCGCTTGCGCATGTGACCACTTAAGTCACGTGAGTGTCAGGGGCCTCCTTTCCCTAGCGCACAGAGTTCCCTGCATGCTCGTGGAGTTCTGTCGGTTCGAAAAAGCTCCCCATTCCCTGACCTAGCTTTGAGAAAGGCTCTCAGCCTAGGTCAGGGAATCGGCTATCTTCAGAAAATGGGTCAGTTTTATCCCATCCACAAAGGCGACTGAGGCACGGCCATATGCCTGCCCGAGTCGCTGTTGTCACATTGAGCAATTTTTTCGGGTTCACCCCCTCACGTACAAGTGTTGAGCCTACTGGGATGGGGATCTCTGAAATGTGAGGGAGCAGGCCCGGAGGGTGTGTTTCTCTGGGAATAAGAGAGCTCCAGAAAGTGTCCTTTAATTGGCTGAAGGAGGAGGTTCTCCACGAGTGTCGGGCCAGGTGACAGACCAGATGAGGCTGCCTCACACATCAAACATTCGGACATTTGAAAATCGTCGAGAACGCCTGAGGTCCACTCGCGTGGACTGCGCACATTCCCTGTCCCTGGTGATGATGAGGTGTCCCCTTTTCTGAACCGTGCAGGGATGCTGGTCCAGCTTTCTTGAGAGAGAGGTTGACAACTCCAGGACTTCTAAGGAGCGGTGCTTTGCTTCCACCCAATGACACAGGCGGCAGGAGTCTTGCTTCTGGGTGGAACGCCACTCACATAGGTTCTGCAATTCTTCTGGACGTGTTTGGAATAGGATTTGAATCAGAATAAAATTCCCAGGTACACATGACAGGTGCTCGGCAAGGAGGCCTGTCACTCTTCAGTAACCTATGTTGAGCACATTGACGTCCCCCCGCCCCCACAAGGAAAAGAAAGTATTTTACTTCTTTAAATGTGAGAGAGAAACAGACAGAGATAGGGAGGAGAAAGGGAGAGATAGAGGGGGACTGGCACACCGGGTGCCCTACCGCACATGAGCGCCCCCTTGTGCGTCGGGCTCGCATGCGTCCCGGGGATTCGAACCGGGTTCCTTTGGCTTCCCAGCAAAAGCTCTAACCGTCCAGGCCATCTCCAGGTTCCCACAGTGCCGTGCCTGGTCTCTTTCCCTTGCTGTTTTCCAGCTATCCTGAGCTCCAGTAGCAGGCTGAACTGGAATTCAGGACGTAGCCTGAAACTTGTCATCATTGTGAGGAGCAAGTGAGTCCACAGCAAATATAACGGTGTTCCCAGTGGAGCCTGTGTTACGTACTTACCGTATTTTCTTGATGTGTGTGAACGTTGCTCAGTGAACCAGGGGCACGTCTGTGATTTTCCAACACTTCCCGTTTTGGTCCTTCGTTCCACCTGCACCCACTGTCGGGTCACGATGGCTCTCGAGAGCCTGCGAATGCGTGAACAAACGCCTCAGAGGTACACGTGGGAAAACCCGACATCCTAAGTCTTCCTTGCCTGGCTTCAGCAATTTTGCCCTGGGCCTAAAAGGGCATGAATGAATGTGCATACTGCATGGGTTTTACTCATATTCTGTTTGCCCTCTCGAACTTGGGACACTTCTGTGGGGTCTGCTGCCTCAAACAAAACGTCAGTTCTCTGGCTAGAAAGGGGCTCAGGGCTCATAGGTAGTGTCTCACTTCACCTGTAAGCTCTGCATGTCGCATGCGCATGTGACCACTTAAGTCACGTGTGTGTCAGGGGGCCCCCTTTCCAAAGCGCACGGAGATTCCCTGCATGGTCGTGGCGTTCTGTCGGTCCAAAAAAAGCTCCCGTTTCCCCTGACATAGGCTGAGAGCAAGGCTTCAGCCTATGTCAGGGAATCGGCTGTCTTCAGAAAATGGGTCAGTTTTATCCCATCCACAAAGGCGGCTGAGGCCACGCCATAATGCCTGCCCGAGTCGCTGTGCTCACATTGAGCAATTTTTAGGTTCACCCCCTCACGTACAAGTGTTGAGCCTACTGGAATGGGGATGTCTGAAAATGTGAGGGAGCAGGGCCGGAGGGTGGTTCAGGGAATAAGGGCTCCGTCTTTAAGGGAAAAGGGTCAGTTTTCCCATCCACAAAGGCGGCGAAGCAGGCCTATGCCTGCCGTGTCGCCTTGCTCACATTGAGCAATTTTTTCGGGTTACTCCCTCACGTACAAGTGTTAAACCCTACTTGATTGGGGAGTTGAAATGTGAGGGAGCAGGGCCGGATTGTGTGTTTCTTGGGAATAAGAAGCTCCAGAAATTATCCCTTAATTGGTGAAGGAGGAGGGCTCCCCGCTTTCCCGGGCAACTGACGAAAGTGAGGCTGCCTCACACATCAAACATTCGGACATTTGAAAATCGTCGAGAACGCCTGAGTCCACTCGCGTGGACTGCCCACTTTCCCCTGTCCTGGTGATGATGAGATGTCCCCTTTTCTAAATCGTGCAGGGATGCTGGCCCAGCTTTCTTGACAGAGAGGCTGACAACTCCAGGACTTCTGAGGAGCGGTGCTTTGCTTCCACCCAATGACACAGGCGGCAGGAGTCTTGCTTTAGGGTGGAACGCCACTCACATAGGTTCTTCAATTCCTTCTGGACGTGTTTGGAATAGGATTTGAATCAGAATAAAATTCCCAGTACACATGACAGGTGCCTGGGCTAGGAGACCGTCACTCTTCACTAACCTGTGTTGAGCACATTGACGTCCCCAGCCTCCCAAAAGGAAAAGAAAGTATTTTACTTCTTTAAATGTGAGAGAGAAACAGACAGAGATAGGGAGGAGAAAGGGAGAGATAGAGCGAACTGGCACATCGGGTAACCTACCGCACATGAGCGCCCCGTTGTGCGTCGGGCTCGCATGCGTCCCGGGGATTCGATCCGGGTTCCTTTGTCTTCCAAGCAAAAAGCTGTAACCGCCAGGCCATCTCTCGGTTCCCACAGTGCCCGTGCCTGGTCTTCTTTCCCTTGCTGTTTTCCAGCTATTCCTGAGCTCCAGTAGCGGCTGAACTGGAATTCAGGACGTAGCCTGAACTTGTCATCATTGTGAGGAGCAAGTGAGGCCACAGCAAAGTATAACTGTGTTCCCAGTGCAGCCTGTGTTACGCACTTACCGTATTTTCCTTGATGTGTGTGAACGTTGCTCAGTGAACCAGGGGCACGTCCGTGATTTTCCAATACTTCCCGTTTTGGTACTTCGTTCCACCTGCACCCACTGTCGGGTCACGATGGCTCTGGAGAGCCTGCGAATGCGTGAACAAACCCTCAGAGTACACGTTGGGAACCCGACACTCCTAAGTCTTCCTGGCCTGGCTTCAGCAATTTTGCCCTGGGCCTATAAGGCATGAAGAATGTGCATACTTGCATACGGGTTTTACTCATATTCTGTTTGCCCTCTCGAACTTGGGACACTTCTGTGTGTCTGCTGCCTCAAACAGACGTCAGTCCCCCGGCTAGAAAGGGGCTCAGGACTCATAGGTAGTGTCACACTTCACCTGTAAGGTCTGCACGTCGCTTGCGCATGTGACCACTTAAGTCACGTGAGTGTCAGGGGCCTCCTTTCCCTAGCGCACAGAGATTCCCTGCATGCTCGTGGAGTTCTGTCGGTTCGAAAAGCTCCCCATTCCCTGACCTAAGCTTTGAGAAAGGCTCTCAGCCTAGGTCAGGGAATCGGCTATCTTCAGAAAATGGGTCAGTTTTATCCCATCCACAAAGGCGACTGAGGCACGGCCATATGCCTGCCCGAGTCGCTGTTGCTCACATTGAGCAATTTTTTCGGGTTCACCCCCTCACGTACAAGTGTTGAGCCTACTGGGATGGGGATCTCTGAAATGTGAGGGAGCAGGGCCCGGAGGGTGTGTTTCTCTGGGAATAAGAGAGCTCCAGAAAGTGTCCTTTAATTGGCTGAAGGAGGAGGTTCTCCACGAGTGTCGGGCCAGGTGACAGACCAGATGAGGCTGCCTCACACATCAAACATTCGGACATTTGAAAATCGTCGAGAACGCCTGAGTCCACTCGCGTGGACTGCGCACATTCCCCTGTCCCTGGTGATGATGAGGTGTCCCCTTTTCTGAACCGTGCAGGGATGCTGGTCCAGCTTTCTTGAGAGAGAGGTTGACAACTCCAGGACTTCTAAGGAGCGGTGCTTTGCTTCCACCCAATGACACAGGCGGCAGGAGTCTTGCTTCTGGGTGGAACGCCACTCACATAGGTTCTGCAATTCCTTCTGGACGTGTTTGGAATAGGATTTGAATCAGAATAAAATTCCCAGGTACACATGACAGGTGCTCGGCAAGGAGGCCGTCACTCTTCAGTAACCTATGTTGAGCACATTGACGTCCCCCCGCCCCCACAAGGAAAAGAAAGTATTTTACTTCTTTAAATGTGAGAGAGAAACAGACAGAGATAGGGAGGAGAAAGGGAGAGATAGAGGGAACTGGCACACCGGGTGCCCTACCGCACATGAGCGCCCCCTTGTGCATCGGACTCGCATGCGTCCCGGGGATTCGAACCGGGTTCCTTTGGCTTCCCAGCAAAAAGCTCTAAACCGCCAGGCCATCTCCAGGTTCCCACAGTGCCCGTGCCTGGTCTCCTTTCCCTTGCTGTTTTCCAGCTATTCCTGAGCTCCAGTAGCTGCTGAACTGGAATTCAGGACGTAGCCTGAACTTGTCATCATTGTGAGGAGCAAATGAGGCCACAGCAGAGTATAACTGTGTTCCCAGTGGAGCGTGTGTTACGTACTTACCGTATTTTCCTTGATGTGTGTGAACGTTGCTCAGTGAACCAGGGGCACGTCCGTGATTTTCCAACACTTCCCGTTTTGGTCCTTCGTTCCACCTGCACCCACTGTCGGGTCACGATGGCTCTCGAGAGCCTGCGAATGCCTGAACAAACCCTCAGAGTACACGTTGGGAACCCGACACTCCTAAGTCTTCCTGGCCTGGCGTCAGCAATTTTGCCCTGGGCCTATAAGGCATGAAGAATGTGCATACTTGCATACGGGTATTACTCATATTCTGTTTGCCCTCTCGAACTTGGGACACTTCTGTGTGTCTGCTGCATCAAACAGACGTCAGTTCTCCAGTTAGAAAGGGGCTCAGGACTCATAGGTAGTGTCTCACTTCACCTGTAAGCTCTGCATGTCGCATGCGCATGTGACCACTTGAGTCACGTGTGTGTCAGGGGCCTCCTTTCCCTAGCGCACGGAGATTCCCTGCATGGTCATGGCGTTCTGTCGGTCCTTAAAGCTCCCGATTCCCTGACATAGGCTGAGAGCAAGGCTCTCAGCCTATGTCAGGGAATCGGCTGTCTTCAGAAAATGGGTCAGTTTTATCCCATCCACAAAGGCGGCTGAGGCACAGCCATAAGCCTGCCCGAGTCGCTGTTGCTCACATTGAGCAATTTTTTCGGGTTCACCCCTCACGTACAAGTGTTGAGCCTACTGGAATGGGGATGTCTGAAATGTGAGGGAGCAGGGCCCGGAGGGTGTGTTTCTCTGGGAATAAGAGAGCTCCAGAAAGTATCCTTTAATTGGCTGAAGGAGGAGGGCCTCCACGAGTGTCGGGCCAGCTGACAGACCAGGTGAGGCTGCCTCCCACATCAAACATTCGGACATTTGAAAATCGTCGAGAACACCTGAGTCCACTCGCGTGGACTGCCCACTTTCCCCTGTCCATGGTGATGATGAGCTGTCCCCTTTTCTAAATCGTGCAGGGATGCTGGCCCAGCTTTCTTGACAGAGAGGCTGACAACTCCAGGACTTCTAAGGAGCGGTGCTTTGCTTCCACCCAATGACACAGGCGGCAGGAGTCTTGCTTCTGGGTGGAACGCCACTCACATAGGTTCTTCAATTCCTTCTGGACGTGTTTGGAATAGGATTTGAATCAGAATAAAATTCCCAGGTACACATGACAGGTGCTGGGCAAGGAGACCGTCACTCTTCACTAACCTGTGTTGAGCACATTGACGTCCCCCAGCCCCCAAAAGGAAAAGAAAGTATTTTACTTCTTTAAATGTGAGAGAGAAACAGACAGAGATAGGGAGGAGAAAGGGAGAGATAGAGCGAACTGGCACACCGGGTAACCTACCGCACATGAGCGCCCCGTTGTGCGTCGGGCTCGCATGCCTCCCGGGGATTCGATCCGGGTTCCTTTGTCTTCCAAGCAAAAAGCTGTAACTGCCAGGCCATCTCTCGGTTCCCACAGTGCCCGTGCCTGGTCTTCTTTCCCTTGCTGTTTTCCAGCTATTCCTGAGCTCCAGTAGCGGCTGAACTGGAATTCAGGACGTAGCCTGAACTCGTCATCATTGTGAGGAGCAAGTGAGGCCACAGCAAAGTATAACTGTGTTCCCAGTGCAGCCTGTGTTACGTACTTACCGTATTTTCCTTGATGTGTGTGAACGTTGCTCAGTGAACCAGGGGCACGTCCGTGATTTTCCAATACTTCCCGTTTTGGTCCTTCGTTCCACCTGCACCCACTGTCGGGTCACGATGGCTCTCGAGAGCCTGCGAATGCGTGAACAAACCCTCAGAGTACACGTTGGGAACCCGACACTCCTAAGTCTTCCTGGCCTGGCTTCAGCAATTTTGCCCTGGGCCTATAAGGCATGAAGAATGTGCATACTTGCATACGGGTTTTACTCATATTCTGTTTGCCCTCTCGAACTTGGGACACTTCTGTGTGTCTGCTGCCTCAAACAGACGTCAGTCCTCCGGCTAGAAAGGGGCTCAGGACTCATAGGTAGTGTCACACTTCACCTGTAAGGTCTGCACGTCGCTTGCGCATGTGACCACTTAAGTCACGTGTGTGTCAGGGGCCTCCTTTCCCTAGCGCACAGAGTTTCCCTGCATGCTCGTGGAGTTCTGTCGCTTCGAAAAGCTCCCCATTCCCTGACCTAAGCTTTGAGAAAGGCTCTCAGCCTAGGTCAGGGAATCGGCTATCTTCAGAAAATGGGTCAGTTTTATCCCATCCACAAAAGCGACAGAGGCACGGCCATATGCCTGCCCGAGTCGCTGTTGCTCACATTGAGCAATTTTTTCGGGTTCACCCCCTCACGTACAAGTGTTGAGCCTACTGGGATGGGGATCTCTGAAATGTGAGGGAGCAGGGCCCGGAGGGTGTGTTTCTCTGGGAATAAGAGAGCTCCAGAAAGTGTCCTTTAATTGGCTGAAGGAGGAGGTTCTCCACGAGTGTCGGGCCAGGTGACAGACCAGATGAGGCTGCCTCACACATCAAACATTCGGACATTTGAAAATCGTCGAGAACGCCTGAGTCCACTCGCGTGGACTGCGCACATTCCCCTGTCCCTGGTGATGATGAGGTGTCCCCTTTTCTGAACCGTGCAGGGATGCTGGTCCAGCTTCTTGAGAGAGAGGTTGACAACTCCAGGACTTCTAAGGAGCGGTGCTTTGCTTCCACCCAATGACACAGGCGGCAGGAGTCTTGCTTCTGGGTGGAACGCCACTCACATAGGTTCTGCAATTCCTTCTGGACGTGTTTGGAATAGGATTTGAATCAGAATAAAATTCCCAGGTACACATGACAGGTGCTCGGCAAGGAGGCCGTCACTCTTCAGTAACCTATGTTGAGCACATTGACGTCCCCCCGCCCCCACAAGGAAAAGAAAGTATTTTACTTCTTTAAATGTGAGAGAGAAACAGACAGAGATAGGGAGGAGAAAGGGAGAGATAGAGGGAACTGGCACACCGGGTGCCCTACCGCACATGAGCGCCCCCTTGTGCATCGGACTCGCATGCGTCCCGGGGATTCGAACCGGGTTCCTTTGGCTTCCCAGCAAAAAGCTCTAAACCGCCAGGCCATCTCCAGGTTCCCACAGTGCCCGTGCCTGGTCTCCTTTCCCTTGCTGTTTTCCAGCTATTCCTGAGCTCCAGTAGCTGCTGAACTGGAATTCAGGACGTAGCCTGAACTTGTCATCATTGTGAGGAGCAAGTGAGGCCACAGCAAAGTATAACTGTGTTCCCAGTGGAGCGTGTGTTACGTACTTACCGTATTTTCCTTGATGTGTGTGAACGTTGCTCAGTGAACCAGGGGCAACGTCCGTGATTTTCCAACACTTCCCGTTTTGGTCCTTCGTTCCCACCTGCACCCACTGTCGGGTCACGATGGCTCTCGAGAGCCTGCGAATGCCTGAACAAACCCTCAGAGTACACGTAGGGAACCCGACACTCCTATGTCTTCCTGGCCTGGCGTCAGCAATTTTGCCCTGGGCCTATAAGGCATTAAGAATGTGCATACTTGCATACGGGTATTACTCATATTCTGTTTGCCCTCTCGAACTTGGGACACTTCTGTGTGTCTGCTGCATCAAACAGACGTCAGTTCTCAGTTAGAAAGGGGCTCAGGACTCATAGGTAGTGTCTCACTTCACCTGTAAGCTCTGCATGTCGCATGCGCATGTGACCACTTGAGTCACGTGTGTGTCAGGGGCCTCCTTTCCCTAGCGCACGGAGATTCCCTGCATGGTCATGGCGTTCTGTCGGTCCTTAAAGCTCCCGATTCCCTGACATAGGCTGAGAGCAAGGCTCTCAGCCTATGTCAGGGAATCGGCTGTCTTCAGAAAATGGGTCAGTTTTATCCCATCCACAAAGGCGGCTGAGGCACAGCCATAAGCCTGCCCGAGTCGCTGTTGCTCACATTGAGCAATTTTTTTCGGGTTCACCCCTCACGTACAAGTGTTGAGCCTACTGGAATGGGATGTCTGAAATGTGAGGGAGCAGGGCCCGGAGGGTGTGTTTCTCTGGGAATAAGAGAGCTCCAGAAAGTATCCTTTAATTGGCTGAAGGAGGAGGGCCTCCACGAGTGTCGGGCCAGCTGACAGACCAGGTGAGGCTGCCTCCCACATCAAACATTCGGGACATTTGAAAATCGTCGAGAACGCCTGAGTCCACTCGCGTGGACTGCCCACTTTCCCCTGTCCATGGTGATGATGAGCTGTCCCCTTTTCTAAATCGTGCAGGGATGCTGGCCCAGCTTTCTTGACAGAGAGGCTGACAACTCCAGGACTTCTAAGGAGCGGTGCTTTGCTTCCACCCAATGACACAGGCGGCAGGAGTCTTGCTTCTGGGTGGAACGCCACTCACATAGGTTCTTCAATTCCGTCTGGACGTGTTTGGAATAGGATTTGAATCAGAATAAAATTCCCAGGTACACATGGACAGGTGCTGGGCCAAGGAGACCGTCACTCTTCACTAACCTGTGTTGAGCACATTGACGTCCCCCCGCTCCCAAAAGGAAAAGAAAGTATTTTACTTCTTTAAATGTGAGAGAGGAAACAGACAGAGATAGGGAGGAGAAAGGGAGAGATAGAGCGAACTGGCACACGGGTAACCTACCGCACATGAGCGCCCCGTTGTGCGTCGGGCTCGCATGCGTCCCGGGGATTCGATCCGGGTTCCTTTGTCTTCCAAGCAAAAAGCTGTAACTGCCAGGCCATCTCTCGGTTCCACAGTGCCCGTGCCTGGTCTTCTTTCCCTTGCTGTTTTCCAGCTATTCCTGAGCTCCAGTAGCGGCTGAACTGGAATTCAGGACGTAGCCTGAACTGTCATCATTGTGAGGAGCAAGTGAGGCCACAGCAAAGTATAACTGTGTTCCCAGTGCAGCCTGTGTTACGCACTTACCGTATTTTCCTTGATGTGTGTGAACGTTGCTCAGTGAACCAGGGGCACGTCCGTGATTTTCCAATACTTCCCGTTTTGGTACTTCGTTCCACCTGCACCCACTGTCGGGTCACGATGGCTCTGGAGAGCCTGCGAATGCGTGAACAAACCCTCAGAGTACACGTTGGGAACCGACACTCCTAAGTCTTCCTGGCCTGGCTTCAGCAATTTTGCCCTGGGCCTATAAGGCATGAAGAATGTGTTATTTGCATACGGGTTTTACTCATATTCTGTTTGCCCTCTCGAACTTGGGACACTTCTGTGTGTCTGCTGCCTCAAACAGACGTCAGTCCCTCCGGCTAGAAAGGGGCTCAGGACTCATAGGTAGTTGTCACACTTCACCTGTAAGGTCTGCACGTCGCTTGCGCATTGTGACCACTTAAGTCACGTGTGTGTCAGCGGCCTCCTTTCCCTAGCGCACAGTGTTTCCCTGCATGCTCGTGGAGTTCTGTCGGTTCGAAAAGCTCCCCATTCCCTGACCTAAGCTTTGAGAAAGGCTCTCAGCCTAGGTCAGGGAATCGGCTATCTTCAGAAATGGGTCAGTTTTATCCCATCCACAAAGGCGACTGAGGCACGGCCATATGCCTGCCCGAGTCGCTGTTGCTCACATTGAGCAATTTTTTCGGGTTCACCCCCCTCACGTACAAGTGTTGAGCCTACTGGGATGGGGATCTCTGAAATGTGAGGGAGCAGGGCCCGGAGGGTGTGTTTCTCTGGGAATAAGAGAGCTCCAGAAAGTGTCCTTTAATTGGCTGAAGGAGGAGGTTCTCCACGAGTGTCGGGCCAGGTGACAGACCAGATGAGGCTGCCTCACACATCAAGCATTCGGACATTTGAAAATCGTCGAGAACGCCTGAGTCCACTCGCGTGGACTGCGCACATTCCCTGTCCTGGTGATGATGAGGTGTCCCCTTTTCTGAACCGTGCAGGGATGCTGGTCCAGCTTTCTTGAGAGAGAGGTTGACAACTCCAGGACTTCTAAGGAGCGGTGCTTTGCTTCCACCCAATGACACAGGCGGCAGGAGTCTTGCTTCTGGGTGGAACGCCACTCACATAGGTCTTCCAATTCCTTCTGGACGTGTTTGGAATAGGATTTGAATCAGAATAAAATTCCCAGGTACACATGACAGGTGCTCGGCAAGGAGGCCGTCACTCTTCAGTAACCTATGTTGAGCACATTGACGTCCCCCGCCCCCACAAGGAAAAGAAAGTATTTTACTTCTTTAAATGTGAGAGAGAAACAGACAGAGATAGGGAGGAGAAGGGAGAGATAGAGGGAACTGGCACACGGGTGCCCTACGCACATGAGCGCCCCCTTGTGCATCGGACTCGCATGCGTCCCGGGGATTCGAACGGGTTCCTTTGGCTTCCCAGCAAAAAGCTCTAAACCGGCCAGGCCAATCTCAGGTTCCCACAGTGCCCCGTGCCTGGTCTCCTTTCCCTTGCTGTTTTCCAGCTATTCCTGAGCTCCAGTAGCTGCTGAACTGGAATTCAGGACGTAGCCTGAACATGTCATCATTGTGAGGAGCAAGTGAGGCCACAGCAAAGTATAACTGTGTTCCCAGTGGAGGTGTGTTACGTACTTACCGTATTTTCCTTGATGTGTGTGAACGTGCTCAGTGAACCAGGGCACGTCCGTGATTTTCCAACACTTCCCGTTTTGGTCCTTGTTCCACCTGCACCACTGTCGGGTCACGATGGCTCTCGAGAGCCTGCGAATGCCTGAACAAACCCTCAGAGTACACGTTGGGAACCCGACACTCCTATGTCTTCCTGGCCTGGCGTCAGCAATTTTGCCCTGGGCCTATAAGGCATTAGAATGTGCATACTTGCATTAGGGTATTACTCATATTTGTTTGCCCTCTCGAACTTGGGACACTCTGTGTGTCTGCTGCATCAAACAGACGTCAGTTCTCCAGTTAGAAAGGGGTTCAGGATTTTAGTAGTGTCTACTTACCTTTTAGCTCTGTTTGTCGCATGCGATGGGGCCCTAGCGTGTGTGTTAGGGTCCTTTCCCTAGGACGGAGTTTCCCCTGATGGTATGGGGGTTTGTGGTCCTTAAAGCCCCGGGTCCCTGCCCTTGGCTGAGAGCAAGGCTTCAGCCTATGTAGGAATGGGCCCGTCTTCAGAAAAGGGGGTCAGTTATCCCATCCACAAAGGCGGCTTTAGGCACAGCCCTAAGGGCCCGCCGAGTCGCTGTGTACATGGCCCCCCTTTTTTTGGGTTCACCCCTCACGTACAGTGTTTAGCCTCTGGAATGGGGATGTTTTGAAAAGGGGGAGGGGCAGGGCCCGGAGGGGGTGTTTTTTTGGAATAAGGAGTCCCGAAAAATATCCTTTAATTGTGAAGGGGGAGGGGCCCCAGGTGCGGGCCAGTACAGACAGGTGAGGTGCCTCCCACATCAAAAATTCCCGGGCATTTGAAATCGTCGAGAACTGGGTCACTCGCGTGGACTGCCCACTTTCCCCCGTCCTGGTGTGAGAGTGTCCCTTTTCCCAAAGTTTGGGGGGCTTTGGCCCCCCTTTTTGAAGAGAGGTGACAACTCCGGAATTTAAGGGCGGTGCTTTGCTTACCCAAAAGGGAAAGGCCGGGGGTCTTGGGTCTGGGTGGGAGCCCCTCACATAGTTCTTCAATTCCTTGGAGTGTTTGAATAGGATTGAATCAGATAAAATTCCCAGGTCACATGACAGGTCTGGGGGAAGAGCCGTCACTCTTTATAACCTTGTTGAGCACATTGACGTCCCCCCCCCCCCAAAAGGAAAGAAAGTTTTTACTTTTTAAAAAAATGGAGAGAAAAGACCAAAGATAGGGGGGGAGAAAAGGAGGGGGTAGAGGAACTGGCACACGGGTCCCCACCGCCATGAGGCCCCTTGTGCGTTTGGGCTGCATGCGGGCCCGGGGTTCGACCGGTTCCTTTGTTCCAAGCAAAAGCTTAAACTCCCGGCCATTCCTTCCCCCCAGGGCCTGCCTGGTCTTTTTTTCCCTTGCGTTTTCAGCTATTCCTGGTCAGTAGCGGTTAATGGAATTTAGGACGTACCTGACTTCATCATTTTAAGAATGAGGCCACAGCAAAGTATAATTGGGTTTTCCCCGTGGCCTTTTGTTTCGTACTTAGTATTTTTCCCTTTATGGGTGTGAACGTTTTCTCAGTGAACCAGGGGGCACGTCGTGAATTTTTATCTTCCCCTTTGGTCCTTGTTCCCCTGACCCCCCTGTGGGTCACGATGGGTTCCCCCCGGGCCTGCAATGCGTGAACAACTCAGGACAGTTGGGGAAACCCCACATCCCAAGTTTCCCGGGCTGGGTTCAGCAATTTTGGGCCCGGGGCCCTTTTAAAGGTGAAGAAGTGCTCCTGTCGGGTTTTTTCTCAATTCTGGTTGCCCTCTCGAACTTGGGACATTCTGTGTGTCTGCTGCCTCAAACAGCGTCAGTCCCCGGCTAGAAAGGGGCTCAGGAATCATAGGTAGGTCCACTTCACCTGGAAGGGCGCATCCTTTCGCCCTGGACCACTTAAGTCAGTGTGTGTCAGGGGCTCCTTTCCCAGCGCACAGAAATTTTCCCCGCAGTCGTGGGTTTGTGGTTCGAAAACTCCCCTTCCCCCACCCCACTTTTAGAAAGGCTTTTCGGCCAGGGAGGGAATCGGCTTTTCGAAATGGGTCGGGTTTTATCCCTCCACAAAAAGGGCTGGGCACGGCATATGCTTTCCCCAGTCGCTTTGTAATTGAGCAATTTTTTTTGGGTTCACCCCCTCAGTAAAGTGTTGAGCCCCCTGGGTGGGGATTTGAATGTGAGGGAGCAGGGCCCGGGGGTGGGGTTTTTTTGGGAATAAGAGGGCTCAGAAATGTCCTTTAATTGGCTGAAGGA
>CM070791.1:32276022-32289286 GCA_036346955.1 Dipus sagitta
ACAGTAGTTTATGTGAAACAAGAAAGGTAAGTTTGTTCATTGTGCTTTGCCCCATCAGGATAGACAACAGAAAAAAAGTAGTTTAGTGAAACAAGTAAAGTAATTTTTGTTCTTTATACTTCGTTCATCAGGATAAGAAAACAGAAACAACAGAGTTTATGTGAAACAAGTAAGTTAATTTTTTATTGCACTTCATCCATCAGATAAGACAACAGAAAAAATACAGCAATTTGTGTGAAATAAGTAACATAAGTTTGTTTGTATTACTTCACTCCACCAGATAAGACACAGAAACAAACAGTAGTTTGGAAAAAGGTAAAGTAAGTTTCTTCGTTCTACTTCCTTCTTAGATAAGACAACAGAAACAAACAGAAGTTAATGTGAAACAAGTAAAGTAATTTTTTTCATTCAACTTCGCTTCACGGGATAACCACAAAAGAAACAGTAATTGGTGTGAAATAATTTAACTTAATTTGTTTGTTCCACTTCGCTCCAACGAGTAAAGACAACAGAACAAACATTGGTTATGTGAAAAAAGTAAATAATTTTTCTTCGTTCTGACTTCGCTTCATTAGGATAAGACAACAGAAACAAACAATGTTTATGTCAAACAAGTAAGGTAAGTTTGTTCATTGTGCTTGCTCCATCAGGTAAGACAACAGAAACAAACAGTAGTTAATGGAAACAAGTAAGGTAAGTTTGTTTCATTGTACTTCGCTTTATCAGGATAAGACAACAGAAACAGACAGTAGTTTATGTGAAAACAAGTAAGGTGTTTGTTCATTGTGCTTCGCTCCATCATGGATAACGACAACAAAACAAACAGTAATTTGTGTGAAATAAGTACATAAGTTGTTTGTTCTATTCGCTCCAAGAGATAAGACAACAAAACCAATCAGTAGTTTATGTGAAACAAGTAAAGTAAATTTGTTCATTCTGCTTTGCTTCATCAGGGTAAGACAACAGAAACAAACAGTAGTTAATGTGAAACAGTAAGGTAAGTTTGTTCCTTCTACTTCGTTTCATCAGGGTAAGACTACAGAAACAAACAGTAGTTAATGTGAAACAAGTAAGGTACGTTTCTTCGTTCTACTTCGCTTCATCAGGATAAGAAAACAGAAAAAAACATTACTTTATGTAAAACACGTAAGGTAAGTTTGTTCGTTCTGCTTCGCTTCATCAGGATAAGACAACAGAACCAAACAGTAATTTGTGTGAAATAAATAACATGAGTTTGTTTGTTTATGTTGCTCCAACAGAGTAAGACAAAAGAACCAAACAGTAGTTTATGTGAAGCGAGTAAAGTAAGTTTGTTCGTTCTACTTCGCTTCATCACGATAAGAAAACAAAAAAAAACAGTAATTTGGGTGAAATAAGTAACATAAGTTTCTTTGTTCTACTAGCCCCAACAGAGAAAGAAAACAGAAACAAACAGATTTATTGAAACAAGAAAAAATTTCTTTCTTTTCGCTTTAATAGGATAAGACAACAGAAAAAACAGATTTTATGTGGAAAAGTAAGGTAGTTTGTTCGTTTTACTTCACTTCATCAGGTACACAACAAACAACATACTTTTGTGAAACAAGTAAGGTAAGTTTGTTCATTTACGTCGTCCTTCAGATCAGACAACAGAAAAAAAACAGTAATTTGTGTAAAATAAGTGACATAAGTTGTTGTTCTATACGCTCCAAAGAGTAACACAACAGAACCAAACAGTAGTTTATGTGAAACAAGTAAGGGAAGTTTGTTCATTGTGCTTCGCTCATCAGGATAAGACAACAGAAACGAACAGTAATTTGTGTGAATAAGTAACATAAGTTTGATTGTTCTACTTCGCTCCAACTGAGGAAGAATAATGAACCAAACAGTAGTTTTGTGAAAGAAGTAAAGTAAACTTGTTCGTTCTACTTCGCTTCATGAGGTAAGACAACAGAAACAAACAGTAGTTAATGTGAAACAAGTAAGGTAAGTTTGTTCTTTCCTCTTCGCTTTATCAGGATAAGACAACTGAAAAAACAGTTCTTTAGTGAACAAGTGAGGTAAGTTTGTTCATTGTATGTCGCTCCATCAGGATCAGACAACAGCAACAAACAGTAATTAGTGTGAAATAAGTGACATAGTTTGTTTGTTCTACTTCGCTCCAACAGAGTAAGACAACAGAACCAAACATTAGTTTATGTGAACCAAGTGAATTTGTTCGTTTACTTCGCTTCATCAGGGTAGGACAACAGAAACAAACAATAGTTAAGTGAAAAGTAAGGTATAGTTTCTTCGTTCTACTTCGCTTCACCAGGGTAAGACAACAGAAAGAAACTGTAGTTATGTGAAACAACGTAAGGTAAGTTTGTTTTCTATTCGCTCCATCGGTTAAGAAGGAAACAACAGTGATTTTGTGAAATGAGTAACATATGTTTGTCTGTTCTACTTCGCTCCAACAGGAGTAAGACAACAGCACCAAACAGTAGTTCTGACAAACAGTAGAGGTTGTTTGTTCGTTCTCCTTCACTTCAAACAGGATAGAAAAGAACAAACAGTAATATGTGTGAAATAAGTGAACATATTTGTTTGTTTGTTCTACTTCGCTCCAACGAGTAAGACAACAGAACCAAATAGTAGTTTATGTGATCAAGTAAAGTAAATTTGTTCGTTCTCTTCCGCTCCAACAGGTAAAAACACAGAAACAAAGCAGAAGTCTAGGTGAACAAGTAACCTAAGTTTGTTCGTTCTACTTTGCTTCATCAGATTAAGACAACAGAAACAAACTGTAGTTTATGTGAAACAAGTAGGTAAGTTTGTTCACTGTGCTTCGCTCCATCAGGATAAGACAACAGAATCAAACAGTAATTTGTGTGAAATGAGTAACATATGTTTGTTTGTTCTACTTCGCTCCAACAGAGTATAAGAAACAGTACAAAGAGTTGTTTATGTAAAACAAGTAAGAAGTTGTTCATTCTCCTTCGCTTCATCAGGATAAAGACAACGAAAACAACAAGTAATGTTATGTGAGAAAGTAAGGAATTTTGTTCGTTCTACTTCCTTCATCAGATAAGACAACAGAAACAGCCGGTGTTTATGTGAATCAAGTAAAGTAAGTTTTTTCATTGTACTTCGCTACATCAGGATAAGGACAAAGAAAACAAACAGTAATTTGTGTGAAATAAGTGAAATAAGTTTGTTTGTTCTACTTCGCTCCATCTGAGTAAGACAAAGTCAAACAGTATTTTGTGAAACAAGTAATAGTAAGTTTGTTCGTTCTACTTCGCTTCATCTGGATAAGACAAGAGAAACAAACAGTAGTTTATGTGAAACAAGGATGGTAAGTTTGTTCATTGTACGTTGCTCCATCAGGATCAAAAAACAGAAACAAACAGTAATTTCTGTGAAATAAGTAACATAAATTTGTTTTTCTACCTCGCTCCTACAGAGTAGGACAACAAAACCAAACAGGAGTTTATGTGAATCAAGTAAAGTAAGTTTCTTCGTTCTACTTTGCTTCATCAGGATAAGACAACAGAAACCAACATTAATTTATGTGAAATAAATAAATGAGTTTGTTTGTTTCAGTGCACTCCAAAAGAGTAAAACAACAGAACAAAACAGTAGTTTATGTGAAACAAGTAAAGTGAGTTTGTTTGTTCTACATCGCTTTCATCAGGATAAGACAACAGAAACAAAGAGTAGTTTATGTGAAACATAGTAAGGTAGTTTTTTTGTTCGACTTCGCTTCATCAGAATAAGACAACAGAACCAAAACAGTAGTTAATGTGAAACAAGTACGGTAAGTTTGTTCATTGTGCTTTGCTCACCAGGATAAGACAACAGAAACAACAGTAATTTGTGTGAAATTAGTGACTTAAGTTGTTATGGTCTACTTCGCTCCAACATAGTAAGACAACAGAACCAAACAATAGTTTATTGAAAAAGTAAAGTAAGTTTGTTGTTCTACTTCGCTCATCAGGATAAGACAACAGACACAAACAGTAGTTTATGTGAGAAAAAGTAATGGTACGTTTGTTAGTTCTACTTCGCTTCATCAGGATAGACAACAGATAACAAACAGTAGTTTATGTGAAACAAGTAGATAAATTTACACATTCTACTTCGCTTCATTCAGGATAAGACAACACAAAAAAACAGTATTTTATGTGAAACAAGTAAGGTATGTTTGTTCATTGTACGTCTCTCCATCAGGATAAGACAACAGAAGCAATTCAGTAAATTTGTGTGAATAAGTAACATAAGTTTGTTTTTCTACTAGCCACAACAGGTAAGACACCATCACAAAACCAGTAGGCTATGTGAAAAAAGGGTAAAATAGTTTGTTCGTTTATTCACTTCATCAGGATAAACACAACAGAAACAAACAGTGTTTATGTGGAAACAATGTAAGGTAGTTTGTTCATTCTACTTCGCTTCATCAGGATAAGACAACAGAAACAAACAGTAGTTTATGTGAAAAAAGTAAGTAAGTTTGTTCATTGTGCTTCACTCCACTCAGGATGAGACAAAAGAAACAACCGAAAATTGTGTGAAATAAGTAAAATAAGTTTGTTTGTTCTACTTTGCTCCTAACAAAGTTAGACAAACAGAACCAAACAGTGTTTATGTGAAACAAGTAAAGAAAATGTGTTCGTTCTACTTCGCTTCATCAGGATATAAGACAACAGATAACAAACAGAGTTTATGTGATGAAACATGTAAGGTAAGTTTGTTCATTGTACTTTGCTCCATCAGGATAAGACAAGAGAAACAAAGAGTATTTGTGTGAAATAATTAACAAAGTTTGTTTGTTTTACTTCGCTCCACAGAGTAAGACAGCAGAACCAAACAGTAAGTTATGTGAAACAAGTTAAAGTAAGTTGTTCATTGTACTTCTCTCCATAGGTAAGACAACCAGAACAAACAGTAGTTTATGTTGAAACAAGTAAAGTAAGTTTGTTCGTTGTACTTCGCTTCCTCAGGATAAGACAACAGAAACAAACAGTAGATAATGTGAAACAAGTCAGATAAGTTTGTTCGTTCTACTTCACTACATCAGTATAATACAAAAGAAACAAGGAGTAGTTTATGTGAAACAAGTAAGGTAAGTTTGTTCGTTCTGCTTTGGTTCATCAGGATAAGACAACAGAAACAACAGTAGTTTATGTGAAACCAGTAAGGTAAGTTTGTTCATTGTGCTTCGCTCCATAGGATAAGACAAGAGAAACAAACAGTAATTTGTGTGAAATAAGTAACATAAGTTTTCTGTTCTACTTAGCTCCAACAGAGTAAGACAACAAAACCAAACAGTAGTTTATGTGAAACAAGTAAAGTAAATTTGTTCGGTCTACTTCGCTTCATCAGGGTAAGACAACAGAAACAAAGAGCAGTTTATGTGAAACAAGTAAGTAAGTTTGTGAATTGTGCTTCGCACCATCAGGATAAGACAACAGGAACAAACAGAGTTTATGTGAAACAGTAAGCTAAGTTTGTGAATTGTGCTTCGCTCCATCAGGATAAGACAAAGAAACAATACAGTAGTTTATGTGAAACAATTAAAGTAAGTTGTTATTCTACTTCGCTTTATCAGCATAAGACAACAGAAAGCAAACAGTAATTTATGTGAAACAAGTAAGGGAAGTTTGTTCATTGTGCTTCGCTACAGCAGGATAAGACAACAGAAACAAACAGTAATTTGTGTGAAATAAGTGACAGAAGTTTGTTTGTTCTACCACACTCCAACAGAGAAAGACAAC
This sequence comes from Dipus sagitta, assembly GCA_036346955.1. Classification (NCBI taxonomy): domain Eukaryota; kingdom Metazoa; phylum Chordata; class Mammalia; order Rodentia; family Dipodidae; genus Dipus; species Dipus sagitta. The sequence goes on from CM070791.1 coordinate 32,281,758, forward strand.
AGATCCAAACAGTAGTTTAAGTGAAACAAGTAAGCTAAGTTTGTGAATTGTGCTTCGCTCCATCAGGATAAGACAACAGAAACAAACAGTAGTTTATGTGAAACAAGTAAAGTAAGTTTGTTCGTTCTACTTCGCTTCATCTGGATAAGACAAGAGAAACAAACAGTAGTTTATGTGAAACAAGGATGGTAAGTTTGTTCATTGTACGTTGCTCCATCAGGATCAAAAAACAGAAACAAACAGTAATTTCTGTGAAATAAGTAACATAAATTTGTTTTTCTACCTCGCTCCAACAGAGTAAGACAACAAAACCAAACAGTAGTTTATGTGAATCAAGTAAAGTAAGTTTCTTCGTTCTACTTGGCTTCATCAGGATAAGACAACAGAACCAAATTATTTTATGTGAAATAAATAACATGAGTTGTTTGTTCTAGTGCACTCCAAAAGAGTAAAACAACGAACAAATACAGTAGTTATGTGAAACAAGTAAAGTGAGTTTGTTTGTTCTACATCGCTTCATCAGGATAAGACAACAGAAACAAAGAGTAGTTTATGTGAAACAAGTAAGGTAAGTTTTTTTGTTCGACTTCGCTTCATCAGAATAAGACAACAGAACCAAACAGTAGTTTATGTGAAACAAGTACGGTAATGTTTGTTATTGTGCTTTGCTCCACCAGGACAAGACAACATAAACAAACAGTAATTTGTGTGAAATTAGTGACATAAGTTTGTTTGGTCTACTTCGCTCCAACATAGTAAGACAACAGAACCAAACAATAGTTTATTTGAAACAAGTAAAGTAAGTTTGTTCGTTCTACTTCGCTCCATCAGGATAAGACAACAGACACAAACAGTAGTTTATGTGAAAAAAGTATGGTACGTTTGTTAGTTCTACTTCGCTTCATCAGGATAAGACAACAGAAACAAACAGTAGTTTATGTGAAACAAGTAAGATAAATTTACACATTCTACTTCGCTTCATCAGATAAGACAACACAAACAAACAGTATTTTATGTGAAACAAGTAAGGTATGTTTGTTCATTGTACGTCTCTCCATCAGGATAAGACAACAGAAGCAATCAGTAATTTGTGTGAAATAAGTAACATAAGTTTGTTTTTCTACTAGCCACAACAGAGTAAGACACCATCACAAACAGTAGGCTATGTGAAACAAGTAAAATAAGTTTGATTCGTTCTACTTCACTTCATCAGGATAACACAACAGAAACAAACAGTAGTTTATGTGAAACAAGTAAGGTTAGTTTGTTCATTCTACTTCGCTTCATCAGGATAAGACAACAGAAACAAACAGTAGTTTATGTGAAAAAAGTAAGGTAAGTTTGTTCATTGTGCTTCACTCCATCAGGATGAGACAAAAGAAACAAACCGAAAATTGTGTGAAATAAGTAAAATAAGTTTGTTTGTTCTACTTTGCTCCAACAAAGTTAGACAACAGAACCAAACAGTAGTTTATGTGAAACAAGTAAAGAAAATGTGTTCGTTCTACTTCGCTTCATCAGGATAAGACAAAGAAACAAACAGTAGTTTAATGTGAACACGTAAGGTAAGTTTGTTTCATTGTACTTTGCTCCATCAGGATAAGACAAGAGAAACAAAGAGTATTTGTGTGAAATAATTAACAAAAGTTTGTTTGTTTTACTTCGCTCCAACAGAGTAAGACAGCAGAACCAAACAGTAAGTTATGTGAAACAAGTAAAGTAAGTTGGTTCATTGTACTTCTCTCCATCGGATAAGAACACGAGACCAAACAGTAGTTTATGTGAAACAAGTAAAGTAAGTTGTTCGTTGTATCTTCGCTTCCTCAGGATAAGACAATACAGAAACAACAGTAGATAATGTGAAACAAGTCAGGTAAGTTTGTTTCGTTCTAACTTCACTACATCAGTATAATACAAAAGAAACAAGGAGTTAGTTTATGTGAAACAGAAGGTAAGTTTGTTCGTTCTACTTTGGTTCATCAGGATAAGACAACTGAAACAACAGTAGTTTATGTGAAACAAGTAAGGTTAGTTTGTTCATTTGTCCTTCGCTCCATCAGATAAGACAAGAGAAACAAACAGTAATTTGTGTGAATAAGTAACATAAGTTTTTGTTCTACTTAGCTCCAACAGAGTAGACAACAAAACCAAACAGTAGTTTATGTGAAACAAGTAAAGTAAATTTGTTCGGTCTACTCTCGCTTCATCAGGTAAGACAACAGAAACAAAGAGCAGTTTATGTGAAACAAGTAAGGTAGTTTGTGAATTGTGCTTCGCACCATCAGGATAAGACAACAGGAACAAACAGTAGTTATGTGAAACAAGTAAGCTAAGTTTGTGAATTGTGCTTCGCTCATCAGGATAAGAAACAGAAACAAACAGTAGTTTATATGAAACAATTAAAGTAAGTTTGTTCATTCTACTTCGCTTTATCAGGATAAGACAACAGAAGCAAACAGTAATTTATGTGAAACAAGTAAGGGAAGTTTGTTCATTGTGCTTCGCTACAGCAGGATAAGACAACAGAAACAAACAGTAATTTGTGTGAAATAAGTGACAGAAGTTTGTTTGTTCTACCACACTCCAACAGAGAAAGACAACAGATCCAAACAGTAGTTTATGTGAAACAAGTAAAGGAAGTTTTTTCGTTCTACTTCGCTTCATCAGGATAAGACAGGAGAACAAACAGTAGTTTATGTGAAACAAGGAAGATAAGTTTGTCCATTGTACGTTGCTCCATCAGGATCAGACAACAGAAAAAAACAGTAATTTGTGTGAAATAAGTAACATAAATTTGTTTTTCTACTTCGCTCCTACAGAGTAGGAAAACAGCACCAAACAGTAGCTTATGTGAATCAAGTAAAGTAAGTTTTTTCATTCTACTTCGCTTCATCAGGATAAGACAAGAGAAACCAACATTAATTTGTGCGAAATAAGTAACATGAGGTTGTTTGTTCTAGTTCGCTCCAACAGAGTAAGACAACAGAACAAAACAGTAGTTTATTTGAAACCCAAGTAAGTAGTTTGTTGTTCTACTTCGCTCATCAGGATAAAACAACAGAAAAAAAGAGTAGTTTATGTGAAAACAAGTAAGGTAAGGTTTTGTTCATTGTACGTTGCTCCATCAGGATCAAACAACAGAAACAAGCCAGTAGTTTATGTGAAACTAGTAAGGTAAGTTTTTTTGTTCTACTTCGCTTCATCAGAATAAGACAAACAGAACAAACACTAGTTTATGTGAAACAAGTACTGGTAAGTTTATTCATTGTGCTTTGCTCCATCAGGATAAGACAACAGAAACAAACAGTAATTTGGGTGAAATAGTGACATAAGTTTGTTTGGGTCTACTTCGTTCCAACAGCGTTAAGACAACAGAACCAAACAATAGTTATTTGAACAAGTAAAGTAAGTTTGTTCGTTATACTTCGCTCCATCAAGGATAAGACAACAGCACAAACAGTAGTTTATGTGAAATAGGTATGGTAAGTTTGTTAGTACTACTTCGCTTCATCAGGATAAGACAACAGAAACGAACAGTAGTTAATGTGAAACAAGTAAGGTAAGTTTATACATTCTACTTCGCTTCATCAGGATAAGACAACACAAACAAACAGTAGTTTATGTGAAACAAGTAAGCTAAGTTTGTTCATTGTACGTCGCTCCATCTGGATCAGACAACGGAAAACAAAGAATTTGTGTGAAATAAGTACATGAATTTGTTTTTTCTACTTCGCTCAAACAGAGTAAGACAACAGCACCAAACAGTAGTTTACGTGAAACAAGTAAAGTAAGTTTGTTCATTCTACCTCGCTTCATCAGGATAAGACAAACGAAACCAACAGTAATTTGTGTGAAATAAGTAACATGAGTTTGTTTGTTCTACTTCGCTCCAACAGAGTAAGACAATGGAACGAAACACTAGATTATGTGAAACAAGTAGAGTAAGTTTGTTCGTGCTACGTCGCATCATCAGGATAACACAACAGAAACAAACAGTAGTTTATGTGAAACGAGTAAGATCAGTTTGTTCATTGTCCTTCGCTCCATCAGGATAAGACCACAGAAACACACAGTAATTTGTGAAATAAGTAACATAAGTTTGTTTGTTCTACTTCGCTCAAACACAGTAAGACAACAGAACAAAACAGTATTTTATGTGAGACAACTAAAGTAAGTTTGTTCGTTCTCTTTGCTTCATCAGGATAAGACAACAGAAACAAACAGGAGTTTATGTGCAACATGTAATGTAAGTTTGTTCATTGTACTTCGCATCATCAGCATAAGACATGAGAGACCAAGAGTATTTGTGTGAAATAATTAGCATAAGTTTGTTTGTTCTACTTTCCTCCAACAGAGTAAGACAACATAACCAAAGAGTAGTTTATGTGAAACAAGTAAGGTACGTTTTTTCACTGTACGACGCTCAATCAGGAAAGACAACAGAACCAAACGGTAGTTTAAGTGAAACAAGTAAAGTAAGTTTGTTCATTCTACTTCGCTTCATCAGGATAAGACAACAGAAACAAACACTAGTTTATGTGAAACAAGTAAGGGAAGTTTGTTCGTTCTCCTTCATTTCATCCAGATAAGACAACAGAAACAGACAGTAGTTAATGTGAAACAAGCAAGGTATGTTTGTTCGTTCTACCTCGCTTCATCTGGATAAGACAACAGAAACAAGCAGTAGTTTATGTGTAACAGGTAAGGTAATTTTGTTTGTTCTATTCGCTTCCACGATAAGAAACAGAACCAAAACAGTGTTTATGTGAAAGAAGTAGGTAAGTTTGTTCATTGTGCTTCGCTCCATGAGGATAAGACAACAAAAACAAACAGTAATTTGTGTGAAATAAGTAACATAAGTTTGTTTGTACTTCGCTCAACGGGAGTAAGACAACAGCACAAAACGGTAGTTTATTGTGAAACAAGTAAAGTAGTCTGTTCGTTCTACTTCGCTTCATCGGATAAGACAACAGAAAAAAAAAACAGTAGTTTATGTGAAACTTTTAAGGTAAGTTTGTTCATTGTACTTCCTCCTCAGGTTAAGACAAGAGAACAAAGGTATTTGTGTGTGAAATAATTAAAAAAGTTTGTTTGATCTACTTGCCCCAAAAGAGTAAGACAACAGAACCAAACAGTAGGTTATGTGAAACAAGTAAAGTAATTTGGTTCATTGTACTTCGCTCCATCAGGATAAGACAACAGAAACCAAACAGTAGTTTATGTGAAACAAGTAAAGTAACTTTGTTCTTGTACTTCGCTTCCACAGGACAAGACAACAGAAACAAACAGTAGTTAATGTGAAACAAGTCAGGGAAAGTTGTTGTTCTACTTCACTTCATCAGGATAAGACAACAGAAACAACAGTAGTTTATGTGAAAAAGTAAGGTAAGTTTGTTCATTGCCCTTCGCTCCTCAGGATAAGACCACAGAAAAAAAAGAAATTGTGCGAAATAAGTAAATAAGTTTGTTTTTTTCTACTTCACTCCACCAGAGTAAGGACAAAAAAACCAAACATTTGTTTATGTGAGACAACTAAGAAGTTTGTTAATTCTCCTTTGCTTATCAGGTTTAAGACAACAGAACCAAACAGTAGTTTATGTGAAACAAGTAAGGTAAGTTTGTTCATTGTACATCGCTCATCAGGATCAGAGAACTGAAACAAACAGTAATTTGTGTAAATTATGACATGAATTTTGTTTGTTCTACTTCGCTAAAACAGTGTAAGACAACAAAACCAAACAGTGTTTATTAAAACAAGTAAAGTAATTTGTTCGTTTACTTCGCTTCATCAGGGTAAAAAAACAGAAACAAACAGTATTTAAATGGTGAAACAAGTAGGTAGTTTGTTGTTCTACTTTGCTTCCCAGGGTAAGAAACAGAAACAAACAGTAGTTAATGTGAAACAAGTAATGTATTTTTGGGCTCATTGTATGTCGCTCCATCGGATCGACACAGAAACAAACAGTAATTTGTGGGGTAAAAAGTAACATAAATTTTTCTATTTTGGGCTACAAAAGTAAGTAAACAGTCCAAACAGTGTTCATGTGAAATACGAAAATTAAGTTTGTTCCTTCTACTTCGCTTCATTGGGAAATAAGACAACAAAGAAACCAAAAGTAATTTGTGTGAAATAAGTAACTGAGTTTGTTTGTTCTATTCGCCCCAAAAGAGGAAAAACTACAAAACCCCAAATGGTAGTTAATGTGAAAAAAGGGAAGTTTGTTGTTCTACGTCGCTTCAACAGGAAAAAGACAACAGAAAAAAACCCGTGTTTATGGTGAAACCAGGGGGGTTTAAGTTTTTTCATTGTACTTTCTTTCCATAGGTTTAAGAAAACAGAACATAAATAAATTTGTGTAAAAATAAGAAACAAAAGTTTGTTTGTTTACTTCACTCAACCAGAGTAAGAAACAGAACAAACAGTGGGTTTAAAGAGAAACAAAGTAAAGAAAAATTTTTCGTTCTACTTCGCTTTCAGTATTAAGACAAACAGAAACAAAGAGTAGTTTATGTGAAACAAGTAAGGTAAGTTTGTTCGTTCTACTTCGCTTCATCAGGATAACACAACAGAAACAAACAGTAGTTTATGTCAAACAAGTACGGTCAGTTTGTTCATTTTGCTTCGCTCCATCAGGATATGACAACAGAAAAAAACAGTAATTTGTGTGAACAAGTAACAGAAGTTTCTTTGTTCGACTGCGCTCCAACAGAGTAAGACAACAGAACCAAACAGTAGTTTATGTGAAACAAGTAAGTAAGTTTCTTCGTTTCTTTGCTTTATTATTATAAGACAACAGAAAAAAACAGTAGTTTATGTGAAACGAGTAAAGTAAGTTTGTTCGTTCTACTTCGCCTCATCAGGATAGGGCAACAGAAACAAACAGTAAATTGGGTGAAATAAGTACATAAGTTTGTTTGTTCTACGTCGCTCCAACAGAGTAAGACAACAGAACCAAACAGTAGTTTATGTGAAACCAGTTAAAGTAAGTTTGTTCGTTCTACTTCGCTTCATTAGGATAAGACAACAGAAACAAACAGTAGTTTATGTGAAACTGTAAGGTAAGTTTGTCGTTTCTACTTGCTTCATCAGGATAAGACAACAGAAACAAACACTATTTATGTGAAACAAGTAGGAAGTTTTTTTGTTCTCCTTCGTTCCCAGATAAACAAAGAAACAAACAGTAGTTAATGTGAAACAAGAAAGGGTTTTGTTTGTTCGTTCTCCCCGCTCTCTGGAAAAAGAAACAGAAAAAAAGCAGTAGTTTATGGAACAAGTAAGGTAAGTTTGTTTGTTTACTTCGTTCATCGAATAAGACAACAGAAACCAAACAGTAGTTTATGTGAAAGAAGTAAAGGTTTTTTTTTGCTCCTAAGGGATAAGCAAAAAAAAAACAGTATTTTGGAAAACAAAAGTTTTTTGGGGTTTATTTTCTTAAACGGATGACAACGAACAAAAGTGTTTATTGAAAAAGAAAAGTAATTTGTTCTTCTACTTCGCTCATCAGGATAAGACAACGAAAACAAACAGT
>CM070791.1:32289386-32309278 GCA_036346955.1 Dipus sagitta
AACAGAAACAAACAGTAGTTATGTGAGACAAGTAAGGTAAGTTTGTTCGTTCTACTTCACTTCATCAGGGTAACACAACAGAAACAAACAGTACATTATGTGAAACAAGTAAGGTAAGTTTGTTCATTATACGTCGCTCCATCATGATCAGACAACAGAAACGACAGTAATTTGTGTGAAATAAGTGAATAAGTTTGTTTGTTCTACTACGCTCCAAAAGAGTAACACAACAGAACCAAACAGTAGTTTTGTGAAACAAGTAAGGGAGTTTGTTCATTGTGCTTCGCTCCATCAGGATAAGACAACAGAAACGAACAGTAATTTGTGTGAAATAAGTAACATAAGTTTGATTGTTCTACTTCGCTCCAACAGAGGAAGAATACAGAACCAAACAGTAGTTTTTGTGAAAGAAGTAAAGTAAACTTGTTCGTTCTACTTCGCTTCATGAGGTAAGACACAGAAACAAACAGTAGTTAATGTGAAACAAGTGAGGAAAGTTTGTTCGTTCTACATCGCTTCATCAGGGTAAGACAACAGAAACAAACAGTAGATAATGGTTGTAACAAGTAAGGTAAGTTTATTGTTCTACTTCGCTTCATCAGGGTAAGACAACAGAAACAAACAGTAGTTAATGTGAAACAAGTAGGTAAGTTGGTTCATTCTTCTTGGCTTCATCAGGATAAGACAACAGAAAACAACAGTACTTTATGTGAAACAAGTAAGTTTGTTCAATGTACGTCGCTCCATAGGAAAAGACAACAGAAACAAAGAGTAATGTGTGTGAAATAAGTGACATAAGTTTGTTTGTCCTACTTCGCTCCAAAGATTATGACAACAGAAACAAGCAGTAGTTTAGTGAAACAGTAAGGTAAGTTTTTTCGTTCAACTTCGCTTCATCAGGATAAGACAACACAAACAAACAGTAGTTTATGTGAAACAAGAAAGGTAAGTTTGTTCATTGTGCTTTGCTCCATTCAGGATAAGACAACAGAAACAAACAGTAGTTTATTGTGAAACAAGTTGAGGTAAGTTTGTTCATTGTATGTCGCTCCATCAGGATCAGACAACAGCAACAAACAGTAATTAGTGTGAAATAAGTGACATATGTGTTGTTTGTTCTACTTCGCTCCAACAGGTACGACAACAGAACCAAACAGTAGTTTATGTGAACAAGTGAATTTTGTTCGTTCTACTTCGCTTCATCAGGGTAGGACAACAGAAACAAACAATAGTAAATGTGAAACAAGTAAGGTAAGTTTCTTCGTTCTACTTCGCTTCACCAGGGTAAGACAACAGAAAGAAACTGTAGTTAATGTGAAACACGTAAGGTAAGTTTGTTCATTCTACTTCGCTTCATCAGGATAAGACAAGAGAAACAAACAGTGATTTCTGTGAAATGAGTAACATATGTTTGTCTGTTCTACTTCGCTCCAACAGAGTAAGAAAACAGCACCAAACAGTAGTTCATGAGAAACACGTAGAGTAAGTTTGTTCGTTCTCATTCACTTCAACAGGATAAGACAATAGAAACAAACAGTAATATGTGTGAAATAAGTGACATAGTTTGTTTGTTCTAACTTCGCTCCAACAGGAGTAAGAACAAAGAACCAAATAGTATTTATGTGAATCAAGTAAAGTAAATTTGTTCGTTCTACTTCGCTCCAACACAGATAAAACACAGAAACAAGCAGAAGTCTATGTGAAACAAGTAACCTAAGTTTTGTTCGTTCTACTGTGCTTCATCAGCATAAGACAACAGAAACAAACAGTAGTTTATGTGAAACAAGTAAGGTTAAGTTTGTTCACTGTGCTTCGCTCCATCAGGATAAGACAACAGAATCAAACAGTAATTTGTGTGAAATGAGTAACATATGTTTGTTTGTTCTACTTCGCTCCAACAGAGTAAGACAACAGTACCAAAGAGTTGTTTATGTAAAACAAGTAAAGTAAGTTTGTTCATTCTCCTTCGCTTCATCAGGATAAGACAATAGAAACATACATAAGTTTATGTGAAATAAGTAAGGTAACTTTGTTCATTCTCCTTCGCTTCATCAGGATAAGACAACGAAAACAAACAGTAGTTAATGTGAGACAAGTAAGGGAATTTTGTTCGTTCTACTTCCTTCATCAGGATAAGACAACAGAAACAGCCGGTAGTTTATGTGAAACAAGTAAAGTAAGTTTTTACATTGTACTTCGCTACATCAGGTAAGACAACAGAAAAACAGTAATTTGTGTGAAATAAGTGAAATAAGTTTGTTTGTTCTACTTCGCTCCAACAGAGTAAGACAACAGATCCAAACAGTAGTTTATGTGAACAATTAAAGTAAGTTTGTTCGTTCTACTTCGCTTCATCTGGATAAGACAAGAGAAACAAACAGTAGTTTATGTGAAACATGGATGGTAGTTAGTTCATTGTCGTTGCTCCATCAGGATCAAAAACGAAAAAACAGTAATTTCTGTGAAAATAAGTAACATTAAATTTGTTTTTCTACTCGCTCCTACGAGTAAGACAACAAACCAAACAGTAGTTTAGTGAGATCAATTTAAAGTAAGTTTCTTCGTTCTACTTTGCTTCATCAGGATAAGACACAGAAACCATCATTAATTTATGTGAAATAAATAACATGAGTTTGTTGTTCTAGTGCACTCCAAAAGAGTTAAAACAACGAACAAAACAGTAGTTTATGTGAAAAAGTAAAGTGAGTTTGTTTGTTCTACATCGCTTTTTCAGGATAAAACAACAGAAACCAGAGTAGTTTATGTGAAAAAGTAAGGTAAGTTTTTTTGTTCGACTTCGCTTCATCAGAATAGACAACAGAACCAAACAGTAGTTTATGTGAAACATGTACGGTAAAGTTTGTTCATTTGTGCTTTGCTCCACCAGATAAGACACAGAAAAAACACAGTAATTTTGGTGTGAAATTAGTGACATAAGTTCGTTTGGTCTACTTCGCTCGAACATAGTAAGACACAGAACCAAACATAGTTTATTTGAAACAAGTAAAGTAGTTTGTTCGTTTCTACTTCGCTCCATCAGGATAAGACAACAGACACAAACAGTAGTTTTTTGTGAAAAAAGTATGGTATGTTTGTTAGTTCTACTTCGCTTCATCAGGATAAGACAACAGAAACAAACAGTAGTTAATGTGAAACAAGTAAGATAAATTTACACATTCTACTTCGCTTCATCAGGATAAGACAACACAAACAAACAGTATTTTATGTGAAACAAGTAAGGTATGTTTGTTCATTGTACGTCTCTCCATCAGGATAAGACAACAGAAGCAATCAGTAATTTGTGTGAAATAAGTAACATAAGTTTGTTTTTTACTAGCACAACAGAGTAAGAGACCATCACAAACAGTAGGCTATGTGAAACAAGTAAAATAAGTTTTTTCGTTCTACTTCACTTCATCAGGATAACACAACAGAAACAAACAGTAGTTTATGTGAAACAAGTAAGGTTAGTTTGTTCATTCTACTTCGCTTCATCAGGATAAGACAACAGAAACAAACAGTTGTTTATGTGAAAAAAAAGTAAGGATAAGTTTGTTCATTGTGCTTCACTCATCAGGATGAGACAAAAGAAACAAACCGAAAATTGTGTGAATAAGTAAAATAAGTTGTTTGTTCTACTTTGCTCAACAAAGTTAGGACAACAGAAACCAAACAGTAGTTTATGTGAAACAAGTAAAGAAAATGTGTTCGTTCTACTTCGCTTCATCAGGATAATACAACAGAAACAAACAGTAGTTTATGTGAAACACGTAAGGTAAGTTTGTTCATTGTACTTTGCTCCATCAGGATAAGACAAGAGAAACAAAGAGTATTTGTGTGAAATAATTAACAAAAGTTTGTTTGTTTTACTTCGCTCCAACAGAGTATGACAGCAGAACCAAACAGTAAGTTATGTGAAACAAGTAAAGTAAGTTGGTTCATTGTACTTCTCTCCATCAGGATAAGACAACAGAACCAAACAGTAGTTTATATGAAACAAGTAAAGTAAGTTTGTTCGTTGTACTTCGCTTCCTCAGGATAAGACAACAGAAACAAACAGTAGATAATGTGAAACAAGTCAGGTAAGTTTGTTCGTTCCACTTCACTACATCAGTATAATACAAAAGAAACAAGGAGTAGTTTATGTGAAACAAGTAAGGTAAGTTTGTTCGTTCTACTTTGGTTCATCAGGATAAGACAACAGAAACAAACAGTAGTTTATGTGAAACAAGTAAGGTAAGTTTGTTCATTGTGCTTCGCTCCATCAGGATAAGACAAGAGAAACAAACAGTAATTTGTGTGAAATAAGTAACATAAGTTTTTTGTTCTACTTAGCTCCAACAGAGTAAGACAACAAAACCAAACAGTAGTTTATGTGAAACAAGTAAAGTAAATTTGTTCGGTCTACTTCGCTTCATCAGGGTAAGACAACAGAAACAAAGAGCAGTTTATGTGAAACAAGTAAGGTAAGTTTGTGAATTGTGCTTCGCACCATCAGGATAAGACAACAGGAACAAACAGTAGTTTATGTGAAACAAGTAAGCTAAGTTTGTGAATTGTGCTTCGCTCCATCAGGATAAGACAACAGAAACAAACAGTAGTTTATGTGAAACAATTAAAGTAAGTTTGTTCATTCTACTTCGCTTTATCAGGATAAGACAACAGAAGCAAACAGTAATTTATGTGAAACAAGTAAGGGACGTTTGTTCATTGTGCTTCGCTACAGCAGGATAAGACAACAGAAACAAACAGTAATTTGTGTGAAATAAGTGACAGAAGTTTGTTTGTTCTACCACACTCCAACAGAGAAAGACAACAGATCCAAACAGTAGTTTATGTGAAACAAGTAAAGGAAGTTTTTTCGTTCTACTTCGCTTCATCAGGATAAGACAATGAGAACAAACAGGTAGTTTATGTGAAACAAGGAAGATAAGTTTGTCCATTGTACGTTGCTCCATCAGGATCAGACAACAGAAAAAAACAGTAATTTGTGTGAAATAAGTAACATAAATTTGTTTTTCTACTTCGCTCCTACAGAGTAGGAAAACAGCACCAAACAGTAGCTAATGTGAATCAAGTAAAGTAAGTTTCTTCATTCTACTTCGCTTCATCAGGACTAGACAAGAGAAACCAACATTAATTTGTGCGAAATAAGTAACATGAGGTTGTTTGTTCTAGTTCGCTCCAACAGAGTAAGACAACAGAACAAAACAGTAGTTTATGTGAAACAAGTAAAGTAAGTTTGTTTGTTCTACTTCGCTTCATCAGGATAAGACAACAGAAAAAAAGAGTAGTTTATGTGAAACAAGTAAGGTAAGGTTGTTCATTGTACGTTGCTCCATCAGGATCAAACAACAGAAACAAGCAGTAGTTTATGTGAAACTAGTAAGGTAAGTTTTTTTGTTCTACTTCGCTTCATCAGAATAAGACAACAGAACCAAACACTAGTTTATGTGAAACAAGTACGGTAAGTTTGTTCATTGTGCTTTGCTCCATCAGGATAAGACAACAGAAACAAACAGTAATTTGGGTGAAATTAGTGACATAAGTTTGTTTGGTCTACTTCGTTCCAACAGCGTAAGACAACAGAACCAAACAATAGTTTATTTGAAACAAGTAAAGTAAGTTTGTTCGTTCTACTTCGCTCCATCAGGATAAGACAACAGACACAAACAGTAGTTTATGTGAAAAAGGTATGGTAAGTTTGTTAGTACTACTTCGCTTCATCAGGATAAGACAACAGAAACGAACAGTAGTTAATGTGAAACAAGTAAGGTAAGTTTATACATTCTACTTCGCTTCATCAGGATAGACGGACACAAACAAACAGTAGTTTATGTGAAACAAGTAAGCTAAGTTTGTTCATTATACGTCGCTCCATCTGGATCAGACAACGGAAACCAACAAGAATTTGTGTGAAATAAGTAACATGAATTTGTTTTTCTACTTCGCTCAAACAGAGTAAGACAACAGCACCAAACAGTAGTTTACGTGAAACAAGTAAAGTAAGTTTGTTCATTCTACCTCGCTTCATCAGGATAAGACAAACGAAACCAACAGTAATTTGTGTGAAATAAGTAACATGAGTTTGTTTGTTCTACTTCGCTCCAACAGAGTAAGACAACGGAACGAAACACTAGATTATGTGAAACAAGTAGAGTAAGTTTGTTCGTGCTACGTCGCATCATCAGGATAACACAACAGAAACAAACAGTAGTTTATGTGAAACGAGTAAGATAAGTTTGTTCATTGTCCTTCGCTCCATCAGGATAAGACCACAGAAACACACAGTAATTTGTGAAATAAGTAACATAAGTTTGTTTGTTCTACTTCGCTCAAACACAGTAAGACAACAGAACAAAACAGTATTTTATGTGAGACAACTAAAGTAAGTTTGTTCGTTCTCTTTGCTTCATCAGGATAAGACAACAGAAACAAACAGGAGTTTATGTGCAACATGTAATGTAAGTTTGTTCATTGTACTTCGCTCCATCTGCATAAGACATGAGAGACCAAGAGTATTTGTGTGAAATAATTAGCATAAGTTTGTTTGTTCTACTTTCCTCCAAAGAGTAAGACAACATAACCAAAGAGTAGTTTATGTGAAACAAGTAAGGTACGGTTTTTCACTGTACGACGCTCAATCAGGATAAGACAACAGAACCAAACGGTAGTTTAAGTGAAACAAGTAAAGTAAGTTTGTTCATTCTACTTCGCTTCATCAGGATAAGACAACAGAAACAAACACTACTTTATGTGAAACAAGTAAGGGAAGTTTGTTCGTTCTCCTTCATTTCATCCAGATAAGACAACAGAAACAGACAGTAGTTAATGTGAAACAAGCAAGGTATGTTTGTTAGTTCTACCTCGCTTCATCTGGATAAGACAACAGAAACAAGCAGTAGTTTATGTGAAACAGGTAAGGTAAGTTTGTTTGTTCTACTTCGCTTCATCAGAATAAGACAACAGAACCAAACAGTAGTTTATGTGAAAGAAGTAAGGTAAGTTTGTTCATTGTGCTTCGCTCCATGAGGATAAGACAACAGAAACAAACAGTAATTTGTGTGAAATAAGTAACATAAGTTTGTTTTGCTACTTCGCTCCAACTGAGTAAGACAACAGCACAAAACGGTAGTTTATGTGAAACAAGTAAAGTAAGTCTGTTCGTTCTACTTCGCTTCATCAGGATAAGACAACAGAAACAAACAGTAGTTTATGTGAAACATGTAAGGTCAGTTTGTTCATTGTACTTTCCTCCATCAGGATAAGACAAGAGAAACAAAGAGTATTTGTGTGAAATAATTAACAAAAGTTTGTTTGTTCTACTTCGCTCCAAAAGAGTAAGACAACAGAACCAAACAGTAGGTTATGTGAAACAAGTAAAGTAATTTGGTTCATTGTACTTCGCTCCATCAGGATAAGACAACAGAACCAAACAGTAGTTTATGTGAAACAAGTAAAGTAAGTTTGTTAGTTGTACTTCGCTTCCACAGAACAAGACAACAGAAACAAACAGTAGTTAATGTGAAACAAGTCAGGAAAGTTTGTTCGTTCTACTTCACTTCATCAGGATAAGACAACAGAAACAAACAGTAGTTTATGTGAAACAAGTAAGGTAAGTTTGTTCATTGTCCTTCGCTCCATCAGGATAAGACCACAGAAACACAAAGTAATTTGTGCGAAATAAGTAACATAAGTTTGTTTGTTCTACTTCACTCCACCAGAGTAAGACAACAGAACCAAACAGTAGTTTATGTGAGACAACTAAAGTAAGTTTGTTAATTCTCCTTTGCTTCATCAGGATAAGACAACAGAAACAAACAGTAGTTTATGTGAAACAAGTAAGGTAAGTTTGTTCATTGTACATCGCTCCATCATGATCAGAGAACAGAAACAAACTGTAATTTGTGTAAATTAATGACATGAATTTGTTTGTTCTACTTCGCTCCAACAGAGTAAGACAACAGAACCAAACAGTAGTTTATGTGAAACAAGTAAAGTAAATTTGTTCGTTCTACTTCGCTTCATCAGGGTAAGAAAACAGAAACAAACAGTAGTTAATGTGAAACAAGCTAGGTAAGTTTGTTCGTTCTACTTTGCTTCACCAGGGTAAGACAACAGAAACAAACAGTAGTTAATGTGAAACAAGTAATGTATGTTTGCTCATTGTATGTCGCTCCATCAGGATCAGACAACAGAAACAAACAGTAATTTGTGTGAAATAAGTAACATAAATTTTTCTACTTCGCTACAACAGAGTAAGACAACAGTACCAAACAGTAGTTCATGTGAAATACGAAAATTAAGTTTGTTCCTTCTACTTCGCTTCATTAGGATAAGACAACAGAAACCAAAAGTAATTTGTGTGAAATAAGTAACATGAGTTTGTTTGTTCTACTTCGCCCCATAAGAGTAAGACAACAGAACCAAATGGTAGTTAATGTGAAAAAAGGGAAGTTTGTTCGTTCTACGTCGCTTCAACAGGATAAGACAACAGAAACAAACAGTAGTTTATGTGAAACCAGTAAGGTAAGTTTTTTCATTGTACTCTTTCCATAGGATAAGACAACAGAAAACATACAATATTTGTGTGAAATAAGTAACATAAGTTTGTTTGTTCTACTTCACTCCACCAGAGTAAGACACAGAACAAACAGTAGGTTAAGAGAAACAAGTAAAGTAAATTTGTTCGTTCTACTTCGCTTATCAGTATAAGACAACAGAAACAAAGAGTAGTTTTGTGAAACAAGTAAGTAAGTTTGTTCGTTCTACTTCACTTCATCAGGAAACACAACAGAAACAAACAGTAGTTTATGTCAACAAGTACGGTAAGTTTGTTCATTTTGCTTCGCTCCATCAGGATATGACAACAGAAAAAAACAGTAATTTGTGTGAACAAGTAAACATAAGTTTCTTGTTCGACCTGCGCTCCAACAGAGTAAGACAAACAGAACCAAACAGTAGTTTATGTGAACAAGTAAGTAAGTTTCTTCGTTCTACTTAGCTTTATTATTATAAGACAACAGAAACAAACAGTAGTTTATGTGAACGAGTAAAGTAAGTTTGTTCGTTCTACTTCGCTCCATCAGGATCAAGGACAACAGATAACAAACAGTAAAATTGGGTGAAATAAGTAACATAAGTTTGGTTGTTCTACGTCGCTCCAACAGAGTAAGACAACAGAACCAAAACAGTAGTTTATGTGAAACCAGTAAAGTAAGTTTGTTCGTTCTAATTCGCTTCATTAGGAAAGACACAGAAACAAACAGAAGTTTATGTGAAACTTGTAAGGTAAGTTTGTTTATTGTACTTTGCTCCATCAGGATAAGACAAGAGAAACAAAGAGTATTTGTGTGAAATAATTAACAAATGTTTGTTTGTTCTACTTCGCTCCAACAGAGTAAGACAAGAGAACCAAACAGTAGGCTATGTGAAACAAGTAAAGTAAATTGCTTCATTGTACTTCGCTCCATCAGGATAAGACAACAGAACCACACAGTAGTTTATGTGAAACAAGTAAAGTAAGTTTGTTCGTTGTACTTCGCTTCCTCAGGATAAGACAACAGAAACAAAGAGTAGTTAATGTGAAACAAGTCAGAGAAGTTTCTTCGTTCTACTTCACTTCATCAGGATAAGACAAAGAAACAAGCAGTAGTTTATGTGAAACAAGTAAGGTAATTTTCCTCGTTCTACTTTGCTTCATCAGGATAAGACAACAGAAACAAACAGTAGTTTATGTGAAAAAAGTAAGGTAAGTTTGTTACTTCTACTTCGCTTCATCAGGATAAGACAACAGAAACAAACAGTAGTTAATGTGAAACAAGTCAGGTAAGTTTGTTCGTTCTACTTCACTTCGTCATTATAAGACAACAGAAACAAGCAGTAGTTTATGTGAAACAAGTACGGTAAGTTTGTTCGTTCTACTTTGCTTCATCAGGATAAGACAACAGAAACAAACAGTAGTTTATGTGAAACTAGTAAGGTAAGTTTATACATTCTACTTCGCTTCATCAGGATAAGACAACACAAACAAACAGTAGTTTATGTGAAACAAGTAAGCTAAGTTTGTTCATTGTGCGTTGCTCCATGTGGATCAGACAACAGAAACCAACATTTATTTGTGTGAAATAAGTAACATAAATTTGTTTTTCTACTTCGCTCAAACAGAGTAAGACAACAGCACCAAACAGTAGTTTACGTGAAACAAGTAAAGTAAGTTTGTTCATTGTACCTCGCTTCATCAGGATAAGACAAACGAAACCAACAGTAATTTGTGTGAAATAAGTAACATGAGTGTGTTTGTTCTACTTCGCTCCAACAGAGTAAGACAACGGAACCAAACACTAGATTATGTGAAACAAGTAAAGTAAGTTTGTTCCTTCTACGTCGCATCATCAGGATAACACAACAGAAACAAACAGTAGTTTATGTGAAAGGAGGAAGGTAAGTTTGTTCATTGTCCTTCGCTCCATCAGGATAAGACCACAGAAACATACAGTAATTTGTGTGAAATAAGTAACATAAGTTTGTTTGTTCTACTTCACTCCAAGAGAGTAAGACAACAGAACCAAACAGTAGTTTATGTGAGACAACTAAAGTAAGTTTGTTCGTTCTCCTTTGCTTCATCAGTATAAGACAACAGAAACAAACTAGTAGTTTATGTGAAACATGTAATGTAAGATTGTTCATTGTATTTCGCTCCATCAGGACTTATCCTGATGACATGAGAAACCAAGAGTATTTGTGTGGAATAATTAACATAAGTTTGTTTGTTCTACTTTCCTCCAACAGAGTAAGACAGCAGAACCAAACAGTAGTTTATGTGAAACAAGTAAGGTACGTTTTTTCATTGCACGACGCTCGATCAGGATAAGACAAGAGAACCAAACAGTAGTTTAAGTGAAACCAGTAAAGTAAGTTTGTTCGTTCTACTTTGCTTCATCAGGATAAGACAACAGAAACAAACACTAGTTTATGTGAAACACGTAAGGGAAGTTTGTTCGTTCTCCTTCGTTTCCTCAAGATAATACAACACAAACAAACAGTAGTTAATGTGAAACAAGCAAGGAATGTTTGTTCATTCTACCTCGCTTCATCTGGATAAGACAACAGAAACAAGCAGTAGTTTATGTGAAACAAGTAAGGTAAGTTTGTTTGTTCTACTTCGCTTCATCAGAATAAGACAACAGAACCAAACAGTAGTTTATCTGAAAGGAGTAAGGTAAGTTTGTTCATTGTGCTTCGCTCCATCAGGATAAGACAACAGAAACAAATAGTAATTTCTGTGAAATTAGTGACATCAGTTTGTTGGTTCTACTTTGCTCCAACAGAGCAAGACAACAAACCAAAGAGTAGTTTATTTGAAACAGGTAACGTAAGTGTGTTTGTTCTCCTTCGCTTCCACAGGATAAGACAGCAGAAACAAACATTAGTTTATGTGAAAAAAGTAAGGTAAGTTTGTTAGTTCTACTTCGCTTCATCAGGATAAGACAACAGAAACAAACAGTAGTTAATGTGAAACAACTAAGGTAAGTTTATTCATTCTACTTCGCTTCATCAGGATAAGACAACACAAACAAACAGTAGTTTATGTGAAACAAGTAAAATAAGTTTGTTCATTCTACTTCGCTTCATCAGGTTAAGACAACAGAAACAAACACTAGTTTATGTGAAACAAGTAAGGTAAGTTTGTTCATTGTGCTTCGCTCCATCAGCATAAGACAAGAGAAACAAACAGTAATTTGTGTGAAATAAGTACATGATGTTTTTTTTCTACTTAGCTCAAGAGTAAGACAACAATACCAAACAGTAGTTTATGTGAAACAAGTAAAGTAAATTTGTTCTCTACTTCGCTTCATCGGGGTAAGACAACAGAAACAAACAGTCGTTTATGTGAAATAAGTAAGGTAAGTTTGTTCATTGTACTTCGTTCCATCAGGACAAGAGAAGAGAAACAAAGAGTATTTGGTGAAATAATTAACATAAGTTTGTTTGTTCTACTTACTCCAACAGAGTAAGACAACAGAACCAAACAGTAGTTCATGTGAAACAAGTAAGGTAAGTTTGTGAATTGTGCTTCGCTCCATCAGGATAAGACTACAGAAACAAACAATAGTTTATGTGAAACAAGTAAGGTCAGTTTGTTTGTTCTACTTCGCTTTAACAGGATAAGACCACAGAAGCAAACAGTAATTTATGTGAAACAAGTAAGGTAAGTTTGTTCATTGTGCTTCGCTCCAGCAGGATAAGACAACAGAAAGAAACAGTAATTTGTGTGAAATAAGTGACATAAGTTTGTTTGTTCTACCATGCTCCAAGAGAGAAAGACAAGAGAACCAAACAATAGTTTATGTGAAACAAGTAAAGAAAGTTTGTTCGTTCTACTTCGTTTCATTAGGATAAGACAACAGAAACAAACAGTACTTTATGTGAAACAAGTATGGTAAGTTTGTTCATTGTAGGTCGCTCCATCAGGATCAGACAACAGAAACAAACAGTAATTTGTGTGAAATAAGTGACATAAGTTTGTTTGTTCTACTTCGCTCTAACTGAGTAAGACAACAGAACCAAACTGTTATTTATGTAAAACAAGTAAAGTAAGTTTGTTCGTTCTACTTCGCTTCATCAGGATATGACAACAGAAACAAACAGCAGTTTATGTAAAACAAGTAAGGAAAGTTAGTTCTTTGTACTTCCCTCCATCAGGATAAGACAATAGAATAAAACAGTTATTTGTGTGAAATAAGTAACATAAGTTTCTTTGTTCTACTTCGCTCCAACAGAGTAAGACAACAGCACCAAACATTAGTTTATTTGAAACAAGTAACGTCAGTGTGTTCGCTCTATTTGGCTTCATCAGGATAAGACAACAGAAACCAACAGTAACTTGTGTGAAATAAATAAGATGAGTTTTTTGTTCTATTTCGCTCCAACAGAGTAAGACAAAAGAACCAAACAGTAGTTTATGTGGAACAACTAAAGTAAGTTTGTTCGTTCTACTTCGCTTCATCAGGATAAGACAATAGAAACAAACAGTAGTTTATGTGAAACAAGTAAGGTAAGTTTGTTCACTGTGCTTCGCTCCATCAGGATAAGACAACAGAATCAAACAGTAATTTGTGTGAAATGAGTAACATATGTTTGTTTGTTCTACTTCGCTCCAACAGAGTAAGACAACAGTACCAAAGAGTTGTTTATGTAAAACAAGTAAAGTAAGTTTGTTCATTCTCCTTCGCTTCATCAGGATAAGACAATAGAAACATACATTAGTTTATGTGAAATAAGTAAGGTAACTTTGTTCGTTCTCCTTCGCTTCATCAGGATAAGACAACGAAAACAAACAGTAGTTAATGTGAGACAAAATAAGGGATTTTGTTCGTTTTATTCCTTCTTCGGATATAGACAACAGAACAGCGGTAGTTTATGTGAAACAAGTAAGTAAGTTTTTCATTGTGCTTCGCTACATCAGGATAAGACAACAGAAACAAACAGTAATTTGTGTGAAATAAGTGAAATAAGTTTGTTTGTTCTACTTCGCTCCAACAGAGTAAGACAACAGATCCAAACAGTACTTTATGTGAAACAAGTAAAGTAAGTTTGTTCGTTCTACTTCACTTCATCTGGATAAGACAGAAACAAACAGTAGTTTATGTGAAACAAGGATGGTAAGTTTGTTCATTGTACGTTGCTCCATCAGGATCAAAAAACAGAAACAAACAGTAATTTCTGTGAAATAAGTAACATAAATTTGTTTTTCTACCTCGCTCCTACAGAGTAAGACAACAAAACCAAACAGTAGTTTATGTGAATCAAGTAAAGTAAGTTTCTTCGTTCTACTTTGCTTCATCAGGATAAGACAACAGAAACCAACATTAATTTATGTGAAATAAATAACATGAGTTTGTTTGTTCTAGTGCACTCCAAAAGAGTAAAACAACAGAACAAAACAGTAGTTTATGTGAAACAAGTAAAGTGAGTTTGTTTGTTCTACATCGCTTCATCAGGATAAGACAACAGAAACAAAGAGTAGTTTATGTGAAACAAGTAAGGTAAGTTTTTTTGTTCGACTTCGCTTCATCAGAATAAGACAACAGAACCAAACAGTAGTTTATGTGAAACAAGTACGGTAAGTTTGTTCATTGTGCTTTGCTCCACCAGGATAAGACAACAGAAACAAACAGTAATTTGTGTGAAATTAGTGACATAAGTTTGTTTGGTCTACTTCGCTCCAACATAGTAAGACAACAGAAAAAACAATAGTTTATTTGAAACAAGTAAAGTAAGTTTGTTCGTTCTACTTCACTCCATCAGGATAAGACAACAGACACAAACAGTAGTTTATGTGAAAAAAGTATGGTACGTTTGTTAGTTCTACTTCGCTTCATCAGGATAAGACAACAGAAACAAACAGTAGTTAATGTGAAACAAGTAAGATAAATTTACACATTCTACTTCGCTTCATCAGGATAGGACAACACAAACAAAACAGTATTTTATGTGAAACAAGTAAGGTAGTTTGTTCATTGTACGTCTCTCCATCAGGATAAGACAACAGAAGCAATCAGTAATTTGTGTGAAATAAGTAACATAAGTTTGTTTTTCTACTAGCCACAACAGAGTAAGACACCATCACAAACAGTAGGCTATGTGAAACAAGTAAAATAAGTTTGTTCGTTCTACTTCACTTCATCAGGATAACACAACAGAAACAAACAGTAGTTTATGTGAAACAAGTAAGGTTAGTTTGTTCATTCTACTTCGCTTATCACGGATAAGACAACAGAAACAAACAAGTTATGTTTATGTGAAAAAGTAAGGTAAGTTTGTTATTGTGCTTCACTCCATCAGGATGAGACAAAAGTAACAACCGAAAATTGTGTGAAATAAGTAAAATAAGTTTGTTTGTTCTACTTTGCTCCAACCAAAGTTAGACAACAGAACCAAACAGTAGTTTATGTGAAACAAGTAAAGAAAATGTGTTCGTTCTACTTCGCTTCATCAGGATAAGACAACAGAAACAAACAGTAGTTATGTGAAAAACTAAGGTAAGTTTGTTCATTGTACTTTGCTCCATCAGGATAAGACAAGAGAAACAAAGAGTTATTGTGTGAAATAATTAACAAAGTTTGTTGTTTTACTTCGCTCCAACAGAGTAAGACAGCAGAACCAAAACAGTAAGTTATGTGAACAAGTAAGTAAGTTGGTTCATTGTACTTCTCTCCATCAGGATAAGGACAACAGAACCAAACAGTAGTTTATGTGAAACAAGTAAAGTAAGTTTGTTCGTTGTACTTCGCTTCCTCAGGATAAGACAACAGAAACAAACAGTAGATAATGTGAAACAAGTCAGGTAAGTTTGTTCGTTCTACTTCACTACATCAGTATAATACAAAGAAACAAGGAGTGTTTATGTGAAACAAGTAAGGTAAGTTTTGTTCGTTCTACTTTGGTTCATCAGGATAAGACAACAGAAACAAACAGTAGTTTATGTGAAACAAGTAAGGTAAGTTTGTTCATTGTGCTTCGCTCTATCAGGATAAGTCAAGAGAGAACAAACAGTAATTTTGTGTGGAATAAGTAAAATAAGTTTTTTGTTCTACTTAGCTCCAACGAGTAAGACAACAAAACCAAACAGTAGTTTATGTGAACAAGTAAAGTAAATTTGTTCGGTCTACTTCGCTTCATCAGGGTTAAGACAACAGAAACAAAGAGCAGTTTATGTGAAACAAGTAAGGTAAGTTTGTGAATTGTGCTTCGCACCATCAGGATAAGACAACAGGAACAAACAGTAGTTTATGTGAAACAGTAAGCTAATTTTGTGAATTGTGCTTCGCTCATCAGGATAAGACAACAGAAACAAACGTAGTTTATGTGAAACAATTAAAGTAGTTTGTTCATCTTCATCGCTTTATCAGGATATAGACAACAGAAGCAAACAGTAATTTATGTGAAACAAGTAAGGGACGTTTGTTCATTGTGCTCGCTACAGCAGGATAAGACAACAGAAAACAAACAGTAATTTGTGTGAATAAGTGACAGAAGTTTGTTTGTTCTACACACTCCAACAGAGAAAGAAACAGATCAAACAGAGTTTATGTGAAACAATGTAAGGAAGTTTTTTCGTTCTACTTCGCTTCATCAGGATAAGACAGAGAAACAAACAGTAGTTTTGTGGAAACAAGGAAGATAAGTTTGTCCATTGTACCCTTGCTCCATCAGGACAGACAACAGAAAAAAACGTAATTTGTGTGAATAGTAAAAATAAATTGTTTTTTCTACTTCGCTTCTACAGAGTAGGAAAACAGCACCAAACGTAGCTAATGGGAATCAAGTAAAGTAAGTTTCTTCATTCTATTCGCTTCACAGGTTTTTTTAACAAGAGAAACCAACATTAATTTGTGCGGAAAATAAAATAACATGAGGTTGTTTTTGTCTAGTTCGCTCCCAAAAGAGAAGACAAAAGAACAAAAAGATTTTATGTGAAACAAGTTAAATAAGTTTGTTTGTTTACTTCGTTCATCAGGATAAGACAACAGAAAAAAAGAGTAGTTTTGTGAAACAAGTAAGGTAAGGTTTTCATTTTACAGTTGCTCCATCGGATCAAACAACAGAAACAAGCAGTAGGTTTTATGTGAAACTTGTAAGGTAAGTTTTTTTGTTCTACTTCGCTTCATAAAAATAAAGACAAAAAGAACCAAAACACTAGTTTATGTGAAACAAGT
This sequence comes from Dipus sagitta, assembly GCA_036346955.1. Taxonomy (NCBI): domain Eukaryota; kingdom Metazoa; phylum Chordata; class Mammalia; order Rodentia; family Dipodidae; genus Dipus; species Dipus sagitta. The sequence continues at coordinate 32,306,108 of CM070791.1, forward strand.
ACGGTTTTGTAAGTTTGTTCATTGTGCTTTGCTCCATTCGGATAAGAAACAGAAACAAAAAAGTAATTTGGGTGGGATGAATTTTTTTTACATAAGTTTTTTTGGTTTCTAATTGTTCCACAGCGTAGACCAAAAAGAACCAAACAATAGTTTATTTGAAAACAAGTAAGTAAGTTTGTTCGTTCTACTTCGCTCCTTTAGGATAAGACAAAAAGACACAAACAGTAGTTTTGTGAAAAAGGTATGGTAAGTTTGTTTGTACTTCTTCGCTTCATTTTGGATAAGACAACAGAAACGAACAGTAGTTAATGTGAAAAGTAAGGGAAGTTTATAATTCTAAATTTGCTTATCAGGATTAGACGACACAAAAAACAGTAGGTTTTTGTGAAACAAGTAAGCTAAGTTTGTTCATTATCGTCGCTCCCTCTGGATCAGACAACGGAAAACCCAAAAAGAATTTGTTTGTGAATTTAAATAACATGAATTGTTTTTTCTTTCTTCGCTCAAACAGAGTTTTGTGAAAACAGCACCAAACAGTAGTTTTACGTGAAACCCAAGTAAAGTAGTTTGTTCATTCTACCTCGCTTCATCAGGATAAGACAAACGAAACCAACAGTAATTTGTGTGAAATAAATTTAAAATGAGTTTTTTTTGTTCTATTCCGCTCCACCCGAGTAAGACAACGGAACGAAACACTAGTTTTGTGAAAAAAGTAGAGTAAGTTTGTTCGTGTACGTCGCATCATCAGGATAACACAACAGAAACAAACAGTAGTTTATGTGAAACGAGTAAGATAAGTTTGTTCTTTTTCCCTTGCTCCATCAGGATAAGACCACAGAAACACCAGTATTTGGGAAATAAGTAAATAAGTTTTTTTTGTTTACTTCGCCCCAAACACGTAAAAAACAGAAAAAAACAGTATTTTATGTTTTAGACAACTAAAGTAAGGGTTTTTTCGTTCTCTTTGCTTCATCAGGAAAAAGACAAAAAGAAACAAACAGGAGTTTTGTGCAACATGTAATGTAAGTTGTTCATTGGACTTCGCTCCCTCAGATAAGACATGAGGACAAGAGTATTTTGTGAAATAATTAGCATAAGTTTGTTTGTTCTACTTTCCCCAAAGAGTTAAGACAACATAACCAAAAAGTAGTTTATGTGAAAAAGTAAGGTAAGTTTTTTCACTGTCGACGCTCAAAACAGGATAAGACAACAAACCCAAACGGTAGTTTTAGTGAAACAAGGTTTAAAATAAGTTTGTTCATTCTACTTCGCTTCATCAGGATAAAACCAGAAAAAAAACACTAGTTTATGTGAAAAAAGTAAGGGAAGTTGTTCGTTCTCCTTCATTTCTTAGATAAGACAACAGAAACAGGCAGTAGTAATGTGAAACAAGCAAAAGGGATGTTTGTTCGTTTCTACCTCGTTCATCTGGATAAGAAAAACGAAAAAAAAGCAGTAGTTTATGTGAAACAGGTAAGGTAAGTTTGGGTTTTTTTTACTTCGCTTTCAGAATAAGACACAGAACCAAACAGTAGTTTATGTGAAAGAAGTAAGGGTTTAAATTTGTTCTTTTTGCTTGCTCCATGAGGATTTAAAACAACAGGAAAAAAACAGTAATTTGGGTGAAAAAAGTAAAATAAGTTTGTTTTGTACTTCGCTCCAATGAGGTTTAAAACAAAAGCACAAAACGGTTGTTTATGTGAAACAAGTAAAGTAAGTCTGTTCGTTCTACTTCGCTATCAGGATAAGACAACAGAAACAAACAGTAGTTTATGTGAAAATGTAAGGTAAGTTTGTTCATTGTACTTTCCTCCATCGGATTTAAGACAAGAGAAACAAAGTATTTGTGTGAAATAATTAACAAAAGTTTGTTTGGGTTTTACTTCGCTCCAAAAGGAGTAAGAAACAGAACCAAACAGTAGGTATGTGAACAAAAGTAAGTAAATTTGGTTCATTGTACTTTGCTCCATCAGGATAAGACAAAAGAAACCCCCAAACAGTAGTTTATGTGAAACAAGTAAAGTAAGTTTGTTCTTGTACTTCACTTCCAAAAGAACAAGACAACAGAAACAAACAGTAGTTAATGTGAAACAAGTCAGGAAAGTTTGTTGTTCTACTCACTTCTTTTAGGATAAGACAACGAAACAAACAGTAGTTTTGTTTAAACATGTAAAGGGAAGTTTGTTCAAAGATACCTTCGCTCCATCAGGATAAGACCACAGAAAACACAATAGTATTTGTGCGAAATAAGTAACATAAGTTTGTTTGTTTACCCTTTCCCTCCCCCCAGAGTAAGACAACAGAAAACCCCCCAGTAGTTTTTTGTGAGACAAACCCTTTAAAATAAGTTTTGGGTTTAAATTCTCCTTTGCTTTTCAGGATAAGACAACAGAAACAAACAGTAGTTTATGTGAAACAAGTAAAGGGAAGTTTGTTCATTGTACTCGCTCCTCAGGATCGAGAAAAAGAAAACAAACAGTAATTTGTGAAATTAATGACATGAATTTGTTTTGTCTACTTCGCTCCAAAAGAGTAAGACAAAAGAACCAAACAGTAGTTTATGTGAAACAAGTAAAGTAAATTTGTTCGTTCTACTTCGCTTCATCAGGGTAAGGGAAAAAAAGAAACAAACAGTTGTTAATGTGAAACAAGCTAGGTTTAAATTTGTTCGTTCTACTTTGCTTCACCAGGGTAAGTTCAACAAAACAAACGTTGTTAATGTGAAACAAGTAATGTATGTTTTTCTCATTGTTATGTCGCTCCTCGGATCAGACAACTAGAAACAAACAGTAATTTGTGTGAAATAAATAACATAAATTTTTCACTTCGCTACAAAAAAGGTTAAGAAACAGTTTTCCCAAAAAGTAGTTCATGTTTAAAATACGAAAAAAAAAAATTTTTTCCCTTTTACTTGCTCATTAGGATAAGACAACAGAAAACCAAAAGTAATTTTTGTGAAAATAGTAACATGAGTTTGTTTGTTCTACTTCGCCCCATAAGAGTAAGACACAGAACCCCCAAAAGGTAGTTAATGTGAAAAAAAGGGAAGTTTGTTTTGTTCTACGTCGCTTCAACGGTTTTGCAACAGAAACAAACAGTTTGGGTTTTTGTGAAACCAGTAAGGTAAGTTTTTTTTGTTCTCTTTCCATCAGGATAAGACAACAGAAACAT
>CM070791.1:32309378-32328861 GCA_036346955.1 Dipus sagitta
AATTTGTGTGAAATAAGTAACATAAGTTAGTTTGTTCTACTTCGCTCCAACAGATTAAGACAACAGAACCAGACAGTAATTTATGTGAAAGAAAAAAACAAGTAAGGATAAGTTTGTTCATTGTTAACTTGCCTCCATCATGAATAAGAAAACAGAACCAAACAGTATTTATGTGAAACAAGTAAGTAAGTTTGTTCGTTCTTATACTTCGCTTCATGAGGATAAGACATATCAGAAAAAAACAGTAGTTGATGTGAAAACAAGTAAGGTAAGTTTTTTCACTGTGCTTCACTCCATCAGATACGACAAGAGAGCAAACAGTAGTTTCGTGTGAAATAAGAACATAAGTTTTGTGTTGTACTTCCTCCCACAGAGGAAGACTACAGAACCAAAAGATAAGTTTTATGTGAAACAAGTAAAGTAAATTTGTTCGTTCTACTTCGCTCATCAGCATAAGACAACAAACAAAACAAACAGTAGTTTTTATGGTTAAACACTAAGGTAAGTTTGTTTGTTCTCCTTCGCTCCTCAGATAAGAGAAGAGAAACAACAGTAGTTAATGCGAAACGAGAAAAGTCAGTTTGTTCATTCTAATTTCGCAACAACAGGGTAAGACAACAGAAACAAGGCAGGAGTTTATGGAAACAAGTAAGTAATGTTTTGTCTACTTCGATTCATCGGATAACACAACAGAAACAACAGTGAGTTTATTGTGACACAAGTAAGGATGTTTGTTTCAATTGTCCTTCACCCATCAGGATAAGAGAACAGAAAAAAACATAATCTGTGTGAAAGAAGTAACAAAGTTTGTTTGTTCTACTTCGCTTCCAAACAGAGTAGAAAACAGCTTCCAAACAGTAGTTTAGTGAAACAAGTAAAGTTAGTTTGTTCAGTTCTACTTCGCTTCATCAGGATAAGACCACAGAAACCCAACAATAATTTGGTGAAATAAGTAACTGAGTGTTTATGTCTACTCGCTCCAGCAGACAGAGTAAGACAACAGAACCAAACAGTTAATGTACACTAGTAAATTAAGTTTTTTTTTTCTTCTACTTCCGCATTCCATCAGGATAACACAAGAGAAACAAACAGGAGTTTTTATTGTGAAACAAGTAAGTTAGTTATTTTGATTCGTTCACATTGCTTCCATCCAGATAAGACAACAGAAAAAAGAGTACTTTATGTGATGACAAAGTAGGTAACATTGTTCATTGTGCTGTCTCGCACCATCAGATAAGACAACACAAGTTAACAGTAATTTGTGTGAAATTAGTAACATAAGTATGTTTGGTCTATCTTCGCACCAACAGACAAAGACAACAGAACCAACCCACAGTTATGTGAAACAAGTAAAGCACATGTGTTCATATCTACTACGCTTCATCCTGATAAGACAACAGAAAAAAACGGTAGTTTATGTGAAAAAAGTAAAGTAAGTTTTTGTTCTAACTTCGCTTCATAGGATAAAAAACAGAAAAAACAGTGTTTGTGAAACAAGAAAGGTAAGTTTTTTCACTGTGCTTCACCCATCAGATAACAAAGAAAAACAGAATTTGTGTAAAAAGAAACATAATTTTGTTTGTACTTCCCAAAAGAAAGACAACAAAACCAAAGAAATTTTATGTGAAACAAGAAAAGAAAATTTTGTTGTTCTACTTCGTTTCATCAGAAAAACCAAAACAAAACAAACAGGTTTAGTAAAAAATAAGGAAGTTTGTTTTTTTCCCTTCGTCCTCGGGATAAGAAAGAGAAACAAAGTAGTTAATAAAAAAAAATTTTGTTTTTCAAATTCCCCCCAAAAACAGGGTAAGACAACGAAAAAAACGAGTTTAGGGAAACAAGTAAGTAAGTTTTTTTTCTACTTCGTTCATCGGAAAACAAAGAAAAAACGGGAGTTTTGTGAAAAGTAAGGGTTTTTTTCATTTCCTTCCCCATCAGGATAAGGAAAGAAAAAAAACATAATTTGTGTGAAAAATAAAAATTTTGTTTGTTCTACTTCGCTCCAAACAGAGTAAGAAAACAGCTCCAAACAGTAGTTTATGTGAAACAAAGTAAAGTTAGTTTGTTCGTTCTACTTCGCTTCATCAGGATAAGACCACAGAAACCAACAATAATTTGTGTGAAATAAGTAACATGAGTGTTTTTGTTCTACTTCGCTCCAACAGAGTAAGACAACAGAACCAAACAGTTTATGTTAAACAAGTAAAGTAAGTTTTTTCATTCTACTTCGCTTCATCAGGATAACACAAGAGAAACAAACAGTAGTTTATGTGAAACAAGTAAGGTTAGTTTGATCGTTCTACTTTGCTTCATCAGGATAAGACAACAGAAACAAAGAGTACTTTATGTGAGACAAGTAAGGTAACTTTGTTCATTGTGCTTCGCTCCATCAGGATAAGACAACACAAGTTAACAGTAATTTGTGTGAAATAAGTAACATAAGTATGTTTGGTCTACTTCGCTCCAACAGACTAAGACAACAGAACCAAGCCACAGTTTATGTGAAACAAGTAAAGCAAATTTGTTCGTTCTACTTCGCTTCATCAGGATAAGACAACAGAAAAAAACGGTAGTTTATGTGAAACACGTAAGGTAAGTTTCTTCATTGTACTTCACTCCATCAGAATAAAACAAGAGAAACAAAGAGTATTTGTGTGAAATAATTAACATAAGTTTGTTTGTTCTACTTCGCTCCAACAGAGTAAGAAAACAGAACCAAACAGTGGTTTATGTGAAACAAGGAAGGTAAGTTTGTTCATTGTACTTCGGTCCATCAGGATAAGACAACAGAACCAAACAGTAGTTTATGTGAAACAAGTAAAGTAAGTTTGTTCGTTCTTCGTCTCTTCATCAGGATAAGACAACAGAAACAAACAGTAGTTTATGTGAAACAAGTAAGTTAAGTTTGTTCGTTCTCCTTCGCTTCATCAGGATAAGACAATAGAAATAAACAGTAGTTAATGTGGAACAAGTAACGTAAGTTTGTTCGTTCTTCTTCGCTTCATCGGGATAAGACAACAGAAACAACCAGTAATTTGTGTGAAATAAGTGACATAAGTTTGTTTGTTCTACTTCGCTCGAACAGAGTAAGACAACAGAACCAAACACAAGTTTATGTGAAATAAGTAAAGTAAGTTTCTTCGTTCTACTTCGCTGCATCAGGATAAGACAACAGAAACAAACAGTAGTTTATGCGAAACAAGAAAGGTAAGTTTGTACATTGTATGTCGCTCCATCAGGATCAGACAACAGAAAAAAACAGTATTTAATGTGAAACAAGTAAGGTAAGTTTATTCATTCTACTTCGATTCATCAGGGTAAGACACCACAAACAAACAGTAGTTTATGTGAAACAAGTAAGGTAAGTTTGTACATTGTACGTCGCTCCGATCAGGATCAGACAACAGACAAACAATAATTTCTGTGAAATAAGTAACATAAGTTTGTTTTTCTACGTCGCTCCAAAAGTGTAAGACAACAGCACCAAACAGTAGTTTATGTGAAACAAATAAAGGAAGTTTGTTCGTTCTACTGCGATTCATCAGGATAACACAACAGAAACCAACAGTAATTTGTGTGAAAGAATTAACATGAGATTGTTTGTTCTACTTCGCTCCAACAGTGTAAGAAAACAGAACTACACAGTACTTTATGTGAAACAAGTAAAGTAAGTTTATTCGTTCTACCTCACTTCATCAGGATAAGACAACAGAAACAAACAGTAGTTTATGTGAACAAGTAAGTTAAGTTTGTTCATTGTGCTTCGCTCCATCAGGATAAGAAAACAGAAAAAAACTGTAATTTCTGTTAAATAAGTAACATAAGTTAGTTTGTTCTACTTCGCTCCAACAGATTAAGACAACAGAACCAAACAGTAGTTTATGTGAAACAAGTAAGGTAAGTTTGTAAATTGTACTTCGCTCCATCCTGATAAGATAACAGAACCAATCAGTAGTTTATGTGAAACAAGTAAAGTAAGTTTGTTCGTTCTAATTAGCATCATCAGGGTAATACAACAGAAACAAGCAGTAGTTTATGTGAAACATGTAAGGTAAGCTTCTTTGTTCTACTTCGCTTCATCAGGATAACACAACAGAAACAAACAGTAGTTTATGTGAAACAAGTAAGGTAAGTTTGTTCACTGTGCTTCACTCCATCAGGATAAAACAACAGAAACAAACAGTAATTTGTGTAAAATAAGTGACATAAGTTTGTTTGTTCTACTTCCCGACAACAGAATAAGACAACGGAGCCAAACAGTAGTTTATGTGAAACAAGTAAAGTAAATTGGTTTGTTCTACTTCGCTTCATCAGGATAAGACAACAGAAACAAACAGGAGTTTATGTGAAACACGTAAGGTAAGTTTGTTCATTGTACTTCGCTCCATCAGGATAAGACAAGAGAAACAAAGAGTATTTGTGTGAAATAATAAACATAAATTTGTTTGTTCTACTTCGCTCCAACAGAGTAAGACAACGGAAACAAACAGTAGTTTATGTGAAACAAGTAAGGTATGTTTGTTCATTGTACTTCGCTCCATCAGGATAAGACAATAGAACCAAACAGGAGTTTATGTGAAACACGTAAGGTAAGGTTGTTCATTATACGTCGCTCCATCAGGATAAGACAAGAGAATAAACAGTAATTTGTGTGAAATAAATGAGATAAGTTTGTTTGTTCTACTTCGCTCCAACAGACTAAGACAACAGAACCAAACAGTAGTTTATGTGAAACAAGTAAATAAGTTTGTTCGTTCTACTTCGCTTCATCTGGATAAGACAACAGAAACAAACAGTAGTTAATGTGAAACAATTAAGGGAAATTTGTTCGTCTAATTGGCTTCATCAGGGTAAGACAACAGAAACAAGCAGTAGTTTATGTAAAACAAGTAACGTAAGTTTCTTTGTTCTACTTTGTTTCATCAGGATACGGTAACAGAAACCACCAGTAGTTTATCTGAAACAAGTCATGTAAGTTTGTTCATTGTGCTTCACTCCATCAGGATAAGACAACAGAAACAAACAGTAATTTTTGTGAAATAAGTAACATAAGTTTGTTTGTTCTACTTCGCTCCAACAGAGTAAGACAACAGAACCAAACAGCACTTTATGTGAAAGAAATAAAGTAAATTTGTTCGTTCTACTTCGCTTCATCAGGATAAGACAACAGAGACAAACAGTAGTTTATGTGAAACACGTAAGGTAAGTTTGTTCATTGTACTCCTCTCCATCAGGATAAGACAAGAGAAACAAAGAGTATTTGTGTGAAATAATTTACATAAGTTTGTTTGTTCTACTTCGCTCCAACAGAGTAAGACAACGGAACCAAACTGTAGTTTATGTGAAACAAGTAATGTATGTTTGTTCATTGTACTTCGCTCCCTCAGGATAAGACAATAGAACCAAACAGTAGTTTATGTGAAACAAGGAAAGTAAATTTGTTCATTGTGCTTCGCTCCGACAGAGTAAGACAAAAGACCCAAACATTAGTTTATGTGAAACAAGTAAAGTAAATTTGTTCGTTCTATTTCGCTTCATCAGGATAAGACAAGAGAAAAAAATAGTATTTTATGTCGAACACGTAAGGTAAGTTTGTTCATTGTACTTCGCTCCATCAGGATAAGACAAGAGAAACAAAGAGTATTTGTGTGAAATAATTAACATAAGTTTGTTTGTTCTACTTCGCTCCAACAGAGTAAGACAACGGAACCAAACTGTAGTTTATGTGAAACAAGTAATGTATGTTTGTTCATTGTACTTCGCTCCATCAGGATAAGACAAGAAAACCAAACAGTAGTTTATGTGAAACAAGGAAAGTAAGTTTGTTCATTGTGCTTCGCTCCGACAGAGGAAGACAAAAGACCCAAACATTAGTTTATGTGAAGCAAGTAAAGTAAATTTTTTCATTCTATTTCGCTTCATCAGGATAAGACAAGAGAAAAACTAGTATTTTATGTCGAACACGTAAGGTAAGTTTGTTCATTGTACTTTGCTCCATCAGGATAAGACAAGACAAACAAAGAGTATTTGTGTGAAATAGTTAACATAAGTTTGTTTGTTCTACTTCGCTCCAACATATTAAGACAACAGAACCAAACAGTAGTTTATGTGAAACAAGTAAGGTAAGTTTGTTCATTGTACTTCGCTTCATCAGGATAACACAACAGAAACAAACAGTAGTTTATGTGACACAAGTAAGGTAAGTTTGTTCGTTCTCCTTCGCTTCATCAGAATAAGACAACAGAAACAACCAGTAGTTAATGTGAAACAAGTAAAGTAAGTTTGTTCGTTCTTCTTCGCTTCATCAGGATAGGACCACGGAAACAAACAGTACTTTATGTGAAACAAGTAAGGTAAGGTTGTTCATTGTACTTCGCTCCATCAGGATAAGACAACAGAACCAAACAGTAGTTTATGTGAAACAAGTAAGGTAAGTTTGTTCATTGTACTTCGCTCCATCAGGATAAGACAACAAAACCAAACAGTAGTTTATGTGAAAGAAGTAAAGTAAGTTTCTTCGTTCTACTTCGCTTCATCAGGAGAAGTCAACAGAAACAAACAGTAGTTTATGTGAAACAAGAAAATAAGCTTGTTCATTCTACTGCGCTTCATCAGGATAAGACAACAGAAACAAACAGTAGTTTATGTGAAACACGTAAGGTAAGTTTGTTCATTGTACTTCGCTCCATCAGGATAACACAAGAAAAACAAAGAGTATTTCTGTGAAATAATTAACATAAATTTGTTTGTTCTACTTCGCTCCAACAGAGTAAGACAACTGAACCAAACAGTAATTTATGTGAAACAAATAAGGTAAGTTTGTTCATTATACTTCGTGCCATCAGGATAAGACAACAGAACCAAACAGTAGTTTATGTGAAAGAAGTAAAGTAAGTTTCTTCGTTCTACTTCGCTTCATCAGGATAAGACCACAGAAACAAACAGTAGTTTATGTGACACAAGTAAGGAAAATTTGTTCGTTCTCCTTCGCTTTATCAGAATAAGACAACAGAAACAACCAGTAGTTAATGTGAAACAAGTGACGTAAGTTTGTTCGTTCTTCTTCTCTTCATCAGGATAGGACCACAGAAACAAACAGTACTTTATGTGAAACAAGTAAGGTAAGGTTGTTCATTGTACTTTGCTCCATCAGGGTAAGACTGCAGAAACAAAGAGTAATTTGTGTGAAATAAGTGACATAAGTTTGTTTGTTCTACTTCGCTCCAACAGACTAAGACAATAGAACCAAACAGTAGTTTATGTGAAACAAGAAACTAAGTTTGTTCGTTGTACTTCACTTCATCAGGATAAGACAACAGAAAAAAACAGTAATTTATGTAAAACCATTAAGGTAAGTTTGTTCATTGTACGCCGCTACATCGGGATCAGACAACAGAAACAAACAGTAGTTAATGTGAAACAAGTAATGTAAGTTTACTCATTCTACTTCGCTTCATCAGGATAAGACACCACAAACAAACAGTAGTTTATGTGAAACAAGTAAGCTAAGTTTGTTCATTGTACTTCGCTCCTTCAGGATAAGACAACAGAACTAAAGAGTATTTTATGTGACAGAAGTAAATTAAGTTTGTTCGTTCTACTTCGCTTCATCAGGATAAGACAACAGAAACAAAGAGTTGTTTATGTGAAACACGTAAGGTAAGTTTGTTCATTGTACTTCGCTCCATCAGGATAAGAGAAGAGAAACAATGATTATTTGTGTGAAATAATTAACATAAGTTTTTTTGTTCTACTTTGCTCCAACAGAAAAGACAACAGAACCAAGCAGTAGGTTATGTGAAACAAGTAAAGTAAATTTGTTCATTCTACATCGCTTCATCAGGATAAGACAACAGAAACAATCAGTACTGTTTGTGAAACACGTAAGGTAAGTTTGTTCATTGTACTTAGCACCATCAGGATAAGACAAGAGAAACAATGAGTATTTGTGTGAAATATTTAACATAAGTTTTTTTGTTCTACTTCGCTCCAACAGAGTAAGACAACAGAACCAAAGGGTAGTTTATGTGAAACAAGTAAGATAAGTTTGTTCATTGTACTTCGCTCCATCAGGATAAGACAACAGAACCAAAGAGTAGTTTATGTGAAAAAAGTAAAGTAAGTTTGTGCGTTCTACTTCGCTTCATCAGGAGAAGACAACAGAAACAAACAGTAGTTTATGTGAAACTAGTAAGGTAAGTTTGTTCATTGTACTTTGCTCCATCAGGATAAGACAAGAGAAACAAAGAGTATTTGTGTAAAATAATTAACAGAAGTTTCTTTGTTCTACTTCGCTCCAACATAGTAAGACAACAGAACAAAACAGTAGTTTATCTGAAACAAGTAAGGTAAGTTTGTTCATTGTACTTCGCTCCATCAGGATAAGACAACAAAACCAAACAGTAGTTTATGTGAAACAAGTAAAGTAAGTTTGTTCTTTCTACTTCGCTTCATCAGGAGAAGACAAAAGAAACAAACAGTAGTTTATGTGAAACAAGAAAATAAGCTTATTCATTCTACTTTGCTTCATCAGGATAAGACAACAGAAAAAAACGGTAGTTTATGTGAAACCAGTAAGGTAAGTTTGTTCATTGTACGTCGCTACATCGGGATCAGACCAGAGAAACAAACAGTAGTTAATGTGTAACAAGTAAGGTAAGTTTGTTCGTTCTACTTCGCTTCATCAGGATGAGGCAACAGAACCAAACAATAGTTTATGTGAAAGAAGTAAAGTAAATTTGTTCGTTCTACTTTGCTTCATTAGGATAAGACAACAGAAACAAACAGTAGTTTATGTGCAACACGTAAGGTAAGTTTGTTCATTGTACTTCGCTACATCAGGATAAGACAAGAGAAACAAACAGTAATTTGTGTGAAATAAATAACATAAGTTTGTTTGTTCTATTTCGCTCCAACAGAGTAAGACAACAGGACCATACAGTAGTTTATGTGAAACAAGTAAGGTAAGTTTGTTCATTGTACTTCGCTCAATCAGGATAAGAGAACAGAACGAAACTGTAGTTTATGTGAAAGAAGTAAAGTAAGTTTGTTCGTTCTACTTCGCTTCATCAGGGTAAGTCAACAGAAACAAACAGTAGTTAATGTGAAACGAGTAAGGTAAGTTTGTTCGTTCTATTTCGCTTCATCAGGACAAGACAACAGAAACAAACAGTACCTTATGTGAATCAAGTAAGGTAAGTTTGTTCATTGTACGTCGCTCCATCAGGATCAGACAACAGAAACAAACAGTAATTTGTGTGAAATAAGTGACATGAATTTGTTTGTTCTACTTACTCCAACAGAGTATGACAACAGAAACAAACAGTAGTTTTTGTAAAAAAAAGTAAATTAAGTTTCTTCGTTCTACTTCGCTTCATCAGGAGAAGACAACAGAAACAAACAGTAGTTTATGTGAAACAAGAAAATAAGCTTATTCATTCTACTTTGCTTCATCAGGATAAGACAACAGAAAAAAACGGTAGTTTATGTGAAACCAGTAAGGTAAGTTTGTTCATTGTACGTCGCTACATCAGCATCAGAGCAGAGAAACAAACAGTAGTTATTGTGTAACAAGTAAGGTAAGTTTGTTCGTTCTACTTCGCTTCATCAGGATGAGGCAACAGAAGCAAACAGTAGTTTATGTGAAAGAAGTAAAGTAAATTTGTTCGTTCTACTTTGCTTCATCAGGATAAGACAACAGAAACAAACAGTAGTTTATGTGCAACACGTAAGGTAAGTTTGTTCATTGTACTTCGCTACATCAGGATAAGACAAGAGAAACAAACAGTAATTTGTGTGAAATAAATAACATAAGTTTGTTTGTTCTATTTCGCTCCAACAGAGTAAGACAACAGGACCATACAGTAGTTTATGTGAAACAAGTAAGGTAAGTTTGTTCATTGTATTTCGCTCAATCAGGATAAGAGAACAGAACGAAACTGTAGTTTATGTGAAAGAAGTAAAGTAAGTTTGTTCGTTCTACTTCGCTTCATCAGGGTAAGTCAACAGAAACAAACAGTAGTTAATGTGAAACGAGTAAGGTAAGTTTGTTCGTTCTATTTCGCTTCATCAGGACAAGACAACAGAAACAAACAGTACCTTATGTGAATCAAGTAAGGTAAGTTTGTTAATTGTACATTGCTCCATCAGGATCAGACAACAGAAACAAACAGTAATTTGTGTGAAATAAGTGACATGAATTTGTTTGTTCTACTTACTCCAACAGAGTATGACAACAGAAACAAACAGTAGTTTTTGTAAAAAAAGTAAATTAAGTTTGTTCGTTCTACTTCGCTTCATCAGGATATGACAACAGAAACAAACAGCAGTTCATTTAAAACAGGTAAGGTAAGTTTGTTCGTTCTACTTCACTTCATCATGATAAGACCTATAACCTTCAAACCACAGACTAAAGGGATTTGCTCAACCATGTTTATAGCGGCTCAATTTGTAATAGCTAAGATCTGGAATCAACCCAGATGTCCATCACTAGAAGAATGGATAACTAAGATGTGGTATATCTACACAATGGAATTCTATACAGCAGTAAGAAAAAATGACACAATGAAATTTGAGGAAAAATGGTTGAACCTGGAACAGATCATTCTCAGTGAACTTACCCAATCACAGAAAAAAAATCGCCACATAGTCTCACTCATCTACAGCACCTAACCTGAATCTACCGAAGATACCTTACATACCCAGCAAGCATCTCCTAGATTAGACACTAGGATGGAAGGGGAGGGCATCAAAGGGGTGGGAAACACAAATCTAGACCCAAACAGCAATGGTAGCATAATCTTCTACTTACTAAAAGATAGACCAAATGGCTGATCCTTCACCAGGCCCTTACAGGGAACACCTGAACCACAAGACACTGGAGAGGGTAAGATTAAGACTAACCTTAATCTCCTACATCTTCCCTCCCTCACTTCCCCTCTCCCTGTCTCTCTCTCTCTTATCTCTAACTCTTGTATATTAGTTATCTTTTTCCTCATTTTCGTAGTGGGCACTGACCTGTAACTCCCAGAACCAGCATGGGACTATCATCCACAATGAGCTTTTGATCAGAGAGACCTACAAGGTTTCCTAAAAGACAGACAGATTTCTTTCAGAGTACTTGATGACCCACCAAAGGTTAGTGGTAAGACCCTACTGCTGAAGATACCTTATGTGATTGACATGCAAATTAGAATGGCATGGCTGGAAGTTGGATGAGAGTCAGTCCCCAGACAGTCAGCGTGTCTAGTGCCAGAAGGTGCTACATGGGCGACTGGGGGAAATTGACCAATATCTATCGAAGCAACGCATGGTCTAACCTACTTGGCAGCAAATAACTTATTGTGATGCCCACACAAGTGCAGTGGTGGCACACAGCCATGGTGGGGAACCAACTGCTCTCAATTTGGCTAACTGATCCCCTCACTGGTATGGGACCCATAGCTGGAGCTGGGAAACAAGTCAGAACCATATCCAAACATAAGCCCACTCTCCAGTATCAAGCTACTATCAATTGTGGGCTACAAGAGGGCCTACACCTATTAAATTCTCTATAAAAAAAAAGTAAGGGTTATCTCATTTGTCCTGGTGCTAACTTACTCTCCGTTGGAGAATCTGCTTCTCTTTTTCAGATAGACGTAGACCCTAAGGAGAGAGCCACCCCATCATACCTCAAAAGGGCCCCGGCTGAAACTAAGAAAACTTGGAGAAACAAGCAAGGGGGCTGTTTTCCTGATGAACCGGACACCAGCACAAGGGGGAAGGAGATCAGCATAGAGAAAAATCAACTCCTACCAAATCAGAGAGCCAGAGCCTCAGAGGCCCTCAACACCTCATCACTGAAGCAGACCAAAAATGAACCCAACATGGCTCAGGGAAATTTTGCGGAAGAGGGGGCGGAAAGAATGTCAGAGTCACATGTTGGGTCATGATATGCAGAGACATTTAGCTTACCCATAACTGTGGGCTAACTCCACAATGCATGCCCCGTATACCTCAACAAGGAGGGTCCAAGGGGAGGGGGTAGGTCACGGATGAGCCTAATAATGGTACCAAAGTGACTGTATTTGCTGAATACAGAACTGACTAAAAAAAAAAAAAAGAAAAAAGAAATAATAGCCTGCTGAACAGATGATAAAATACGATGTATACACTTATTGTGGTACTCTGAATGTCCCCAAATAGACTCGGATGTTTTCATTAAAAAGCTTGTATCTATTAAAAAAAAATTGAGAAAAAAAAAAAAGACAACAGAAACAAACCGTAGTTTATGTGAAACAAGTAAGGTAAGTTTCTGCATTGTACGTCACTCCATAAGGATCAGAAAATGGAAATAAACAGTAGTTAATGTGAAACAAGAAAGGTAAGTTTATTCATTCTACTTCGCTTCATCAGGATAAGACACAACAAACATACAGCAGTTTATGTGAAACAAGTAAGGTAAGTTTGTTCATTATACGTGGCTCCATCAGTATCAGACAAAAGAAACAAACATTAATTTCTGTGAAGTAAGTGACATAAGTTTGTTTGTTCTACTTCGCTCCAACAGAGTAAGACAACAGAACCAA
The DNA here is from genome assembly GCA_036346955.1 of Dipus sagitta. Lineage (NCBI taxonomy): Eukaryota > Metazoa > Chordata > Mammalia > Rodentia > Dipodidae > Dipus > Dipus sagitta. The sequence goes on from CM070791.1 coordinate 32,321,945, forward strand.
ACAGTAGTTTATGTAAAACAAGTAAAGGAAGTTTCTTCCTTCTAATTCTCTTCATCAGGATATGAAAACAGAAACAAACAGTAGTTTATGTGAGACAAGTAAGGTAAGTTAGTTCATTCTACCTCACTTCATCAGGGTAAGACAACAGAAACAAACAGTAGTTAATGTGAAACAAGTAAGGTAACTTTGTTCGCTCTACTTCGCTTCATCAGTACAAGACAACAGAAACAAAGAGTACTTTATGTGAAATAAGTATGGTAAGTTTGTTCATTGTACGTCACTCCATCAGGATCAGACAACAGAAGCAAACAGTAATTTGTGTGAAATAAGTAACATAAGGTTCTTTGTTCTACATCGCTCAAACAGAGTAAGACAACAGCACCAAACAGTAGTTTATGTAAAACAAGTAAAGTAAGTTTGTTCATTCTACTTCGCTTCATCAGGATAAGACAACAGAAAAAAACAGTAGTTTATGTGAAACAAGTAAGGTTAGCTTGTTCATTCTACATCGCTTCATCAGGAGAAGACAACAGAAAAAAACAGTAGTTTATGTGAAACAATTAAGGAAAGTTTGTTCATTGTGCTTAGCTCCATCAGGATAAGACAACAGAAACGAACAATAATTTGTGTGAAATAAGTAACATAAGTTTGTTTGTTCTACTTCGGACCAACAGAGTAAGACAACAGTCCAAACACTAGATTATGTGAAACAAGTAATGTAAATTTGTTCGTACTACCTCGCTTCATCAGTATAAGACAACAGAAATAAACAGTAGTTTATGTGAAACACGTAAGGTAAGTTTGTTCATTGTACTTCGCTCCATCAGGATAAGACAAGAGAAAGAAAGAGTGTTTGTATGAAATAATTAACATAAGTTTGTTTGCTCTTCTTTGCTCCAATATAGTAAGACAACAGAAATAAACAGTAGTTTATGTGAAACAAGTAAGGTAAGTTTGTTCATTGTACGTCGCTCCATCAGGATAAGACATGAGAAACAAAGAATATTTGTGTGAAAAAATTAACATAAGTTTGTTTGCTCTACTTCGCTCCAACAGAGCAAGGCAACAGAACCAAACAGTAGTTTATGTGAAACAAGTAAAGTAAGTTTGTTCGTTCTACTTCGCTTCATCAGGATCAGACAACAGAACCAAACAGTAATTTATGTGAAACAAGTAGAGTAAGGTTGTTCGTTCTACTTCGCTTCATCAGGATAAGACAACAGAAACAAACAGTAGTTTCTGTGAAACAAGTAAGGTAAGGTTGTTCATTGTGCTTCACACCATCTGGATAAGACAAAAGAAACAAACAGTGATTGTGTGAAATAAATAACATAAGTTTGTTTGATCTACTTCGCTCCAACAGAGTAAAACAACCGAACCAAACACTAGTTTATGTGAAACAAGTAAAGTAAATTTCTTCGTTCTACTTCGCTACATCAGGATAAGACAACAAAAAAACAGTACTTCTTTGTGAAACACTTAAGGTAAGTTTGTTCATTGTGCTTAACTCCATCAGGATAAGACAACATAAACGAACAATAATTTGTGTGAAATAAGTAACATTAGTTTGTTTGTTCTACTCCGCTCCAACAGAGTAAGTCAACAGATCCAAACAGTAGTTTATGTGAAACAAGTAAATGAAATTTGTTCGAACTACTTCGATTAATCAGGATAAGACAACAGAAACAAACAGTAGTTTATGTGAAACACGTAAGGTAAATTTGTTCATTGTACGTCGCTCCATCAGGATAAGAGAAGAGAAACAAAGAGTATTTGTGTGAAATAATTAACAAGTTTGTTTGCTCTACTTTGCTGCAACTGAGAAAGACAACAGAACCAAAGAGTAGTTTATGTGAAACAAGTAAGGTAACTTTGTTCATTGCACGTCACTCCATCAGGATCAGACAACAGACAAATAGTAATTTGTGTGAAATAAGTAACATAAGTTTGTTTGTTCTACTTCGCTCCAACAGAGAAAGACAACAGAACCAAAGAGTAGTTTATGTGAAACAAGAAAGTAAGTTTGTTCGTTCTACTTCGCTTCATCAGGATAAGACAACAGAAAAACACAGTACTTTATTTGAAACAAGTAAGTTAAGTTTGTTAATTGTGCTTCGCTCCGTCAGGACAAGACAACAGAAACAAACAGGAATTTCTGTGAAATAAGTAACATAAGTTTGTTTGTTCTACTTCGCTCCATCCGAGAAAGACAACAGAACCAAACAGTAGTTTATGTGAAACAAGTAAAGTAAATTTGTTCGTTCTACTTCGCTTCATCAGGATAAGACAACAGAAACAAACAGTACTTTATGTGAAACACTTAAGGTAAGTTTGTTCACTGTACCTCGCTCCATCAGGACAAGACAGCAGAAACAAACAGTAATTTGTGTGAAATAAGTGACATAAGTTTGTTTGTTCTACGTCACTCCAACAGAGTAAGACAACAGAACCAAAGAGTAGTTTATGTGAAACAAGTAATATATGTTTGTTCGTTCTATTTGCTTCATCAGGATAAGACAAGAGAAAGAAACAGTAGTTTATGTGAAACAAGTAAGGTAAGTTTGTTCATTGTAGGTCGCTCCATCAGGATCAGACAACAGAAATAAACAGTAGTTAATGTGAAACAAGAAAAGTAAGTTTATTCATTCTACTTCGCTTCATCAGGATAAGACACCACAAACATACAGCAGTTCATGTGAAACAAGTAAGGTAAGTTTGTTCATTGTACGTGGCTCCATCAGGATCAGACAACAGAAACAAATAGTAATTTGTGTGAAATAAGTGACATAAGTTTGTTTGTTCTACTTCGCTCCAACACAGTACGACAACAGAACCAAACAGTATTTTATATAAAACAAGTAAAGGAAGTTTGTTCCTTCTACTTTGCGTCATCAGGATAGGACAACAGAAACAAACAGCAGTTTATGTAAAACAAGTAAGGTAAGTTTGTTTGTTTTACTTCGCTTCATCAGGATAAGACAACAGGAACAAACAGTAGTTTATGTGAAACTAGTAAAGTAAGTTTGTTCGTTCTACTTCGCTTCATCAGGATAAGACAACAGAAACCAACAGTAATTTGTGTGAAAGAAGTAATATGAGTTTGTTTGTTCTACTTCGCTCCAACACAGTAAGACAACAGCACCAAACAGTAGTTTATGTGAAACAAGTAAAGTATGTTTGTTCATTTTACTTCGCTTCATCAGGATAAGACAACAGAACCAAACAGTAGTTTATGCGAAAGAAGTAAGGTAAGTTTGTTCATTGTACGTCACTCCATGAGGATCAGACAACAGAAACAAACAGTAGTTAATGTGGAACAAGTAAGTTAAGTTTATTCATTCTACTTCGCTTCATCAGGATAAGACACGGCAAACAAACAGTAGTTTATGTGAAACAATTAAGGTAAGTTTGTTCATTGTACGTCGCTCCATCAGGATCAGACAACAGACAAACAGTAATTTGTGTGAAATAAGTAAGATAAGTTTGTTTTTCTACTTCGCTCCAACAGAGTAAGACAACAGCACCAAACAGTAGTTTATGTGAAACTAGTAAAGTAAGTTTGTTCGTTCTACTTCGCTTCATCGGAATAAGACAACAGAAACCAACAATAATTTGTGTGAAAGAAGTAACATGAGTTTGTTTGTTCTACTTTGCTCCAACAGAGTAAGACAACAGAACCAAACAGTAGTTTATGTGAAACAAGTAAAGTAAGTTTGTGCGTTCTACTTCGCTTAATCAGGACAAAAAAAACAGAAAAAAAAAGTAGTTTATATGAAACAAGGAAAGTTAGTTTGATCGTTCCACTTCGCTTCATCAGGATAAGACAACAGAAACAAACAGTAGTTTATGTGAAACAAGTAAGTTAAGTTTGTTCATTGTGCTTCGCTCCATCAGGATAAGAAAACCGAAAGAAACAGTAATTTGTGTGAAATAAGTAACATAAGTTTGTTTGTTCTACTTCGCTCCAAAAGAGTAAGACAACAGAACTAAACAGTAGGTTATGTGAAACAAGTAAAGTAAATTTGTTCGTTCTACTTCGCTTCATCAGGATAAGACAACAGAAACAAACAGTACTGTATGTGAAACACGTAAGGTAAGTTTCTTCTTGTACTTCGCTCCATCAGGATAAGACAGAAGAAACAAACAGCAATTTGTGTGAAATAAGTGACATAAGTTTGTTTGCTCTACTTCGCTCCAACAGAGTAAGACAACAGAACCAAACAGTAGTTTATGTGAAACAACTAAAGTAAGTTTGTTCATTCTACCGCGCTTCTCCAGGATAAGACAACAGAAACAAACAGTAGATTATGTGAAACAAGTAAGGTAAGTTTGTTCATTGAACCTCGCTCCATCAGGATCAGACAACAGAAACAAAGAGTAGTTAAGGTGAAACAGGTAAGGAAAGTTTATTCATTCTACTTCGCTTCACCAGGTAGGACACCACAAATAAACAGTAGTTTAAGTGAAACAAGTAAGGTAAGTTTGTTTATTGTACGTCGCTCCATCAGGATCAGACAACAGAAATAAACAGTAGTTAATGTGAAACAAGAAAGGTAAGTTTATTCATTCTACTTCGCTTCATCAGGATAAGACACCACAAACATACAGTAGTTTATGTGAAACAAGTAAGGTAAGTTTGTTCATTGTACGTGGCTCCATCAGGATCAGACAACAGAAACAAATAGTAATTTGTGTGAAATAAGTGACAGAAGTTTGTTTGTTCTACTTCGCTCCAACACAGTACGACAATAGAACCAAACAGTAGTTTATGTAAAAAAAATAAAGGAAGTTTCTTCATTCTACTTCGCTTCATCAGGATAAGACAACAGGAACCAAAGCAGTTTATGTAAAACAAGTAAGGTAAGTTTCTTCGTTCTAATTCGCTTCATCAGGATATGACAACAGAAACAAACAGCAGTTTATGTAAAACAAGTAAGGTAAGTTTGCTGGCCCTTCATCAGATAAGACAACAGGAACAAACAGTAGTTTATGTGAAACAAGTAAGGTAAGTTTCTTCATTGTACGTCGCTCCATCAGGATCAGACAACAGACAAACAGTAATTTTGTGAAACAAGTAACATAAGTTTGTTTTTCTACTTTGCTCCAACAGAGTAAAACAACAGCACCAAACAGTATTTTATGTGAAACAAGTAAAGTGTGTTCGTTCGTTCTACTTCGCTTCATCAGGATAAGACAAGATTAACAAACAGTAGTTTATGTGGAACAAGTAAGGTAAGTTTGTTCATTGTACGTCACTCCATCAGGATCAGACAACAGAAATAAACAGTAGTTAATGTGAAACAAGAAAGTAAGTTTATTCATTATACTTCGCTTCATCAGGATAAGACACCACAAATATACAGTAGTTTATGTGAAACAAGTAAGGTAAGTTTGTTCATTGTACGTCGCTCCATCAGGATCAGACAACTGAAACAAACAGTAATTTGTGTGAAATAAGTGACATAAGTTTGTTTGTTCTACTTCGCTCCAACACAGTAACACAACAGAACCAAACAGTTGTTTATGTAAAACAGTAAAGGCAGTTTGTTCCTTCTACTTTGCTTCATCAGGATAAGGCAACAGGAACAAACAGTAGTTTATGTGACGCAAGTAAGGTAAGTTTGTTAATTTTACTTCCCTCCATCAGGATAAGACAACAGAAACAAACACTACTTTATGTGAAAAATGTAAGGTAAGTTTCTTCATTGTACTTCTCTGCAATAGGAGAAGACAGAAGAAACAAACAGCAATTTGTGTGAAATAAGTGACATATGTTTGTTTGTTCTACTTTGCTACAACAGAGAAAGACAACAGAACCAAAGAGTAGTTTATGTGAAACAAGTAAAGTAAGTTTGTTCATTCTACTTTGCTTCATAAGAATAAGACAACAGAAACAAACAGTAGATTATGTGAAACAAGTAAGGTAAGTTTGTTCATTGTACCTCGCTCCATCAGGTTCAGACAACAGAAACAAAGAGTAGTTAATGTGAAACAAGTAAGGAAAGTTTATTCATTCTACTTCGCTTCATCAGGTAAGACACCACAAACAAACAGTAGTTTATGTGAAACAAGTAAGGTAAGTTTGTTCGTTCTACTTCGCTTCATCAGGATAAGACAACAGAAACCAACAGTAATTTGTTAGAAAGAAGTAACATCAGTTTGTTTGTTCTACTTCGCTCCAACAGAGTAAGACAACATAATCAAAGAGTAGTTTATGTGAAAAAGAAAGTAAGTTTTTCTTTACTTCCTTCAGGAAAGAAACCGAAAAAACGTATTTTGTGAAAAAGAAAAAGGGGTTTTTTGCGGCTCAAGGAAACAACGAAAAAAACGTATTTGGTGAAAAGGTAAGTTTTTTTTCATTTCTACTTTGGTTTATCGGGGATAAAAACAACAAAAAAAGTATTTTTGTGAAAAAATAAGGAAAATTTTTTTATTTCCCCCATCAGGATAAAAACGAAAAAATATTTTTGGGAAAAAAGTAATAAGTTTTTTTTTATTTCTAAAGGAAAACAAAAAAAACAAAAGTTTTTTTTGAAAAAAAAAAATTTTTGTTTTTTTTTTCCAAGGGAAAAGACAAAAAAAACAAAAGTATTTATGTGAAACAAGAAAGTAATTTTTTGGGTCTCATTTCCATAATGACAAAGAAAAAACAGATTTTTTAAAAAAGGGGAATTTTGTTTTTATTCGCCCCAACTTTAAAGAAACAGAAACAAAGATTTTTTAAGTAAAAAAAGAAAGGGGTTTTTTTTTACTTCCTTCATCGGGAAAGGAAAAAAAAAAAATAGTATGTGAAAAAAGTAAGGTAAGTTTGTTATTTTCCTCCATCAGGATAAGCAACAGAAAAAACAGAAATTTGTGAAAAAAAGGAATATTTTTTTGTTTATTTTGCTAAACAGGAAGACAACAAACAAAAAGGA
>CM070791.1:32336603-32384378 GCA_036346955.1 Dipus sagitta
TTCATTGTACTTCGCTCCATCAGATAAGACAACAGAAACAAACAATAATTTGTGTGAAATAAGTCACATAAATTTGTTTGTTCTACTTCGCACCAACAGACTAAGACAACAAAACCAAACAGTAGTTTATGTGAAACAAGTAAAGTAAGTTTGTTCGTTCTACTTCGCTTCATCAGGATAAGACAACAGAAAGAAACAGTAGTTTGTGTAAAACCTCTAAGGTAATTTTGTTCATTGTACGTCGCTACATCAGGATCAGACAACAGAAACAAACAGTAGTTAATGTGAAACAAGTAAGGTAAGTTTACTCATTCTACTTCGCTCCATCAGGATAAGACAAGAAAACCAAACAGTAGTTTATGTGAAACAAGGAAAGTAAGTTTGTTCATTGTGCTTCACTCCGACAGAGTAAGACAAAAGACCCAAACATTAGTTTATGTGAAACAAGTAAAGTAAATTTGTTCGTTCTGTTTCGCTTCATCAGGATAAGACAAGAGAAAAAAATAGTATTTTATGTCGAACACGTAAGGTAAGTTTGTTCATTGTACTTTGCTCCATCAGGATAAGACAAGAGAAACAAAGAGTATTTGTGTGAAATAGTTAACATAAGTTTGTTTGTTCTACTTCGCTCCAACATATTAAGACAACAGAACCAAACAGTAGTTTATGTGAAACAAGTAATGTAAGTTTGTTCATTGTACTTCGCTCCATCAGGATAAGACAACAAAACCAAACAGTAGTTTATGTGAAACAAGTAAAGTAAGTTTCTTCGTTCTACTTCACTTCATCAGGAGAAGACAACAGAAACAAACAGTAGTTTATGTGAAACAAGAAAATAAGCTTGTTCATTCTACTGCGCTTCATCAGGATAAGACAACAGAAACAAACAGTAGTTTATGTGAAACAAGTAAGGTAAGTTTGTTCATTGTACTTCGCTCCATCAGGATAAAACAAGAGAAACAAAGAGTATTTCTGTGAAATAATTAACATACATTTGTTTGTTCTACTTCGCTCCAACAGAGTAAGACAACGGAACCAAACAGTACTTTATGTGAAACAAGTAAGGTAAGTTTGTTCATTATACTTCGTGCCATCAGGATAAGACAACAGAACCAAACAGTAGTTTATGTGAAACAAGAAAGGTAAGTTTGTTCGTTGTACTTCACTCCATAACGATAAGGCAACAGAAACAAACAGTTATTTCTGTGAAATAAGTAACATAAGTTTGTGTCTTCTACTTCGCTCCAACAGAGTAACACAACAGAACCAAACAGTAGTTTATGCGAAACAAGAAAAGGAAATTTGTTCGTTCTACTTCGCTTCATCAGGATAAGACAACAGAAACAAACGGTAGTTTATGTGAGCAAGTAACGTAAGTTTGTTCATTGTGCTTCGCTCCATCAGGGTAAGACAACAAAAAGAAAGAGTGTATGTGTGAAATGATTAAAATAAGTTTGTTTGTTATACTTCACTCCAATAGAGTAAGACAACAGAACTAAACAGTAGTTTATGTGAAACAAGTAAGGTAAGTTTGTTCATTGTACTTCGCTCCATTAGGATAAGAAAACAGAACCAAAGTGTAGTTTATGTGAAACAAGTAAAGTATGTTTGTTGGCTCTCTATCGTTTCATCAGGATAAGAAAACAGAAACAAACAGTAGTTAATGTGAAACAAGTAAGGTAATTTGTTCGTTCTACTTTGCTTCATCAGCATAAGACAACAGAAACAAAGAGTAGTTTGTGTGAAACAAGTAATTTGTTCATTCTACTTCTCTTCATCAGGATAAGACAACAGAAAAAAACAGTAGTTTATGTGAAACAAGTAAGGGAAGTTTGTTCATTTTACTTCACTCCATCAGGATAACACAACAGAACCAAACAGTAGATTATGTGAAACAAGTAAAGTAAGTTTGTTCCTTCTACTTCGCTTCATCAGGATAAGACAACAGAAACAAACACTAGTTTATGTGAAACAAGTAAGGTACGTTTTTTCATTGTACGACGCTCGATCAGGATAAGACAACAGAACCAAACAGTAGTTTATGTGAATCAAGTAAGGTCAGTTTTTTCATTGTACTTCGCTCCATCAGGATAAGACAACAGAAACAAACAGTAGTTTATGTGAAACAAGTAAGGTAAGTTTGTTCGTTCTACTTGGCTTCATCAGGATAAGACAACAGAAACAAACAGTAGTTAATATGAAACAAGAAAGGTAAGTTTGTTCATTTTACTTCACTTCATCAAGATAAGACAATAGAAACAAACAGTATTTTGTGTAAAATAAGTAACATAAATTTGTTTGTTCTGCTTCGCTCCAACACAGTAAGACAACACAACCAAACAGTAGTTTATGTGAAACAAGTAAAGCAAATTTGTTTGTTCTACTTCACTTCATCAGGATAAGACAACAGAAACAAACAGTAATTTGTGTGAAATAAGTGACATAAGTTTGTTTGTACTACTTCTCTCCAACAGAGTAAGACAACAGAACCAAACAGTAGTTTATGTGAAACAAGTAAAGTAAGTTTGTTCGTTCTACTTCCCTTCATCAGGAAAAGACAATAGAAACCAAACAGTAGTTTATGTGAAACAAGTAAGTTAATTTTGTTCATTGTCCCTTGCTCCATCAGGATCAGACAACAGAAACAAAGCGTAGTTAATGTGAAAAAGTAAGGTAAGTTTATTCATTCTACTTCACTTCATCAGGATAAGACAACACAAACAAATTGTAGTTTATGTGAAACAAGTAAGGTAACTTTGTTCATTGTGCTTCGCTCCGTCAGGATAAGAGAACAGAAACAAAGAGTAGTATGTGTGAAATAAGTAACATAAGATTGTTTGTTCTACTTCGCTCCAAGAGAGTAAGACAACAGAACCAAATAGTAGTTTATGTGAAACAAGTAAAGTAAATTTGTTCGTTCTACTTTTCTTCATCAGGATAAGACAACAGAAACAAACCGTAGTTTATGTGAAAAACGTAAGGTAAGTTTATTCATAGTACTTCGCTCCATTAGGATAAGACAAGAGAAACAAAGAGTATTTGTATGAAATAATTAACATAAGTTTGTTTGTTCTACTTCGCTCCAACAGAGTAAGACAACAGAACCAAAAAGTAGTTTATGTGAAACAAGTAAGGCAAGATTGTTCATTGTCCTTCGCTCCATCAAGATAAGACAACAGAACCAAACAGTAGTTTATGTGAAACATGTAAAGTAAGTTTGTTCGTTCTACTTCGCTTCATCAGGATAAGCCAACAGAATCAAACATTAGTTTATGTGAAACAAGTAAGGTAAGTTTGTTCGGTCTCCTTCGCTTCCTCAGGATAAGAGAAAAGAAAAAAACAGTAGTTAATGTGAAAGCAGTAAGGTATGTTTGTTCGTTGTAACTCGCTTCATCAGGATAAGACAACAGAAACAAGCAGTACTAATGTGAAACAAGTAAGGTAAGTTTGTTCATTCTACTTCACTTCATCCTGGTAAGACAACAGAAACAAATAGTAGTTAATGTGAAACAAGCAAGGTAAGTTTGTTCGTTCTACTTCGCTTCATCATGGTAGGACAAGAGAAACAAACAGTAGTTAATGTGAAACAATTAAGGTAAGTTTGTTCGTTCTTCTTGACTTCATCAGGATCAGACAACAGAAACAAACAGTAATTGGTGTGAAATAAGTGACATAAGTTTGTTTTTTCTACTTCGCTCCAACAGAGTAAGACAACAGAACCAAACAGCTATTTATGTACAACAAGTAAAGTAAGTTTCTTCGTTCTACTTCGCTTCATCAGGATATGACAAAAGAAGCAAACAGCAGTTTATGTAAAACAAGTAAGGTAAGTTTTTTCGTTCTACTTCGCTTCCTCAAATAACACAACAGAAACAAACAGTAGTTAAAGTGAAACAAGTAAGGTAAGTTTGTTCGTTCTACTTCGCTTCATCAGGATAGACAACAGAAACAAGCCATAGTTTATGTGAAACAAGTAAGGTACGTTTGTTCACTGTACTTCCATCCATCAGGATAAGAAAATAGAATCAAACAGTTATTTGTGTGAAATAATTAACAAAAGTTTGTTTGTTCTACTTCGCTCCAACAGAGTAGGACAACAGCAGCAAACATTAGTTTATGTGAAACAAGTAAAGTAAGTTTGTTCGCTCTATTTGCTTCATCATGATAAGACAATAGAAACCAACAGTAATTTGTGTGAAATAAATAACATGAGTTTGTTTGTTCTATTTTCGCTCCAACAGAGTAAGACAAAAGTAACAAACTGTAGTTTATGTGAAAGAAGTAAAGTAAGTTTGTTCGATCTAGTTCTCTACATCAGGTTAAGACAACCGACAAAAACAGTACTTTATGTGAAACAAGTAAGGTAAGTTTGTTTGTTCTATGTCGCTTCATCAGGATAAGACAACAGAAAAAAACAGTAGTTTATGTGATACATGTAAGGTAAGTTTGTTCGTTCTACTTCGCTTCATCAGGATAAGACAACAGAAACAAACATTAGTTTATGTGAAACAAGAAAGATAAGTTTGTTCATTGTACTTCGCTCCATCAGAGTAAGACAATAGAAACAAAGAGTATTTGTGAGAAATAAATAACATAAGTTTGTTTGTTCTACTTCGCTCCAACAGAGTAAGAATACAGAAACAAACATTAGTTTATGTGAAACAAGGAAGGTAAGTTTGTTCATTGCACGTCGCTCTATCAGGATAAGACAACAGAAACAAACAGTAATTTGTCTGAAATATGTAACATAAGTTTGTTTTTCTACTTCGTACCACCAGAGTAAGACAACAGCACCAAACAGTAGTTTATGTGAAACAAGGAAAACAAGTTTGTTCGTTCTACTTCGCTTCATCAAGATAAGACAACAGAAACAAACAGTAGTTTATGTGAAACAAGTAATGTAAGTTTTTTCATTGTACTTCGCTCCTTCGGGATAACAGAAGAGAAACAAACAGTAATTAGTGTGAGATAAGTAACATGAGTGTGTTTGTTCTACTTCCTCCAACAGAGAAAGACAAGGGAACCAAACAGTAATTTATTTGAAACAAGTAAAGTAAGTTTGTTCGTTCTACTTCGCTTCATCAGGAAAAGACAACAGAAACAAACAGTAGTTAATGTGAAACAGGTAAGGTAAGTTTGTGCGTTCTACTTCGCTCCATCAGGATAAAACAACAGAAACAAAAGTAGTTTATGTGAAACAAGTAAGCTAAGTTTGTTCATTGTGATTCGCTCCACCAGGATAAGACAACAGAAGCAAACAGTAGTTTATGTGAAACGAGAAAGGTAGGTTTGTTCGTTGTACTTCACTCCATAACGATAAGGCAACAGGAACAAACAGTTATTTCGGTGAAATAAGTAACATAAGTTTGTTTCTTCTACTTCGCTCCAACAGAGTAACACAACAGAACCAAACAGTAGTTTATGTGAAACAAGTAAAGGAAATTTGTTCGTTCTACTTCGCTTCATCTGGATAAGACAACAGAAAGAAACGGTAGTTTATGTGAGCACGTAACGTAAGTTTGTTCATTGTACTTCGCTCCATCAGGATAAGACAACAAAAAGAAAGAGTGTATGTGTGAAATGATTAAAATAAGTTTGTTTGTTATACTTCACTCCAACAGAGTAAGACGACAGAATTAAACAGTAGTTTATGTGAAAAAAGTAAGGTAAGTTTGTTCATTGTACTTTCGCTCCATCAGGATAATAAAACAGAACCAAAGTGTAGTTTATGTGAAACAAGTAAAGTATATTTGTTGGCTCTCCATCGTTTCATCAGGATAAGACAACAGAAACAAACAGTAGCTAATGTGAAACAAGTAAGGTAATTTGTTCGTTCTACTTTGGTTCATCAGCATAAGACAGCAGAAACAAACAGTAGTTTATGTGAAACAAGTAAGGTAAGTTTCATCATTGTACTTCACTCCATCATTATAACACAACAGAACCAAACAGTAGTATATGCGAAACAAGTAAAGTAACTTTGTTCCTTCTACTTCGCTTCATCAGGATAAGACAACAGAAACAAACAGTAGTTTATGTGAAACAAGTAAGGTAAGTTTGTTCGTTCTACTTCGCTTATTCAGGGTAAGACAACAGAAAAAAACAGCAGTTTATGAGAAACGAGTAAGGTAAGTTTGTTCATTGTACTTTGTTCCACCAGGAGAAGACAACAGAAACAAACAGTAATTTGTGTGAAATAAGTAACATGAGTTTGTTTGTTCTACTTTGCTCCAACATAGTAGGACAACAGAAGCAAACAGTAGTTTATTTGAAACAACTAAATTAAGTTTGTTCGATGTAGTTCGCTTCATCAGGTTAAGACAACAGAAACAAACAGTAGTTTATGTGAAACAAGTAAGGTAAGTTTGTTCGTTCTACGTCGCTTCATCAGGATAAGACAACAGAAACAAACAGTAGTTAATGTGAAACAAGTAAGGTAAGTTTGTTCCTTCTACTTAGCTTCATCAGGATAAGACAACAGAAACAGACAGTAACTTGTGTGAAATAAGTAACATACGTTTGTTTGTTCTACCTCGCTCCAACAGAGTAAGCCAACAGAACTAAACAGGAGTTTATGGGAAACAAGTAAAGTAAATTGGTTCGTTCTACTTCGCTTCATCAGGATAAGACAACAGAAACAAACAGTAGTTTATGTGAAACACGTAAGGTAAGTTTGTTCATTGTACTTCGCTCCATCAGGATAAGACAAGAGAAACAAAGAGTATTTGTGTGAAATAATTAACATAAGTTTGTTTGTTCTACTTCGCTCCAACAGAGTAAGACAACGGAACCAAACTGTAGTTTATGTGAAACAAGTAATGTATGTTTGTTCATTGTACTTCGCTCCATCAGGATAAGACAAGAAAACCAAACAGTAGTTTATGTGAAACAAGGAAAGTAAGTTTGTTCATTGTGCTTCGCTCCGACAGAGTAAAACAAAAGACCCAAACATTACTTTATGTGAAACAAGTAAAGTAAATTTGTTCGTTCTATTTCGCTTCATCAGGATAAGACAACAGAACCAAACAGTAGTTTATGTGAAACAAGTAAGGTAAGTTTGTTCATTGTACTTCGCTCCATCAGGATAAGACAACAAAACCAAACAGTAGTTTATGTGAAACAAGTAAAGTAAGTTTCTTCGTTCTACTTCGCTTCATCAGGAGAAGTCAACAGAAACAAACAGTAGTTTATGTGAAACAAGAAATAAGCTTGTTCATTCTACTGCGCTTCATAGGATAAGACAACAGAAACAAACAGTAGTTTATGTGAAACACGTAAGGTAAGGTTTGTTCATTGTACTTCGCTCCATCAGGATAACACAAGAGAAACAAAGAGTATTTCTGTGAAATAATTAACATAAATTTGTTTGTTCTACTTCGCTCCAACAGAGTAAGACAACTGAACCAAACAGTACTTTATGTGAAACAAATAAGGGAAGTTTGTTCATTATACTTCGTGCCATCAGGATAAGACAACAGAACCAAACAGTAGTTTATGTGAAAGAAGTAAAGTAAGTTTCTTCGTTCTACTTCGCTTCATCAGGATAAGACCACAGAAACAAACAGTAGTTTATGTGACACAAGTAATTAAAATTTGTTCGTTCTCCTTCGCTTTATCAGAATAAGACAACTGAAACAACCAGTAGTTAATGTGAAACAAGTGACGTAAGTTTGTTCGTTCTTCTTCTCTTCATCAGGATAGGACCACAGAAACAAACAGTACTTTATGTGAAACAAGTAAGGTAAGGTTGTTCATTGTACTTTGCTCCATCAGGGTAAGACTGCAGAAACAAAGAGTAATTTGTGTGAAATAAGTGACATAAGTTTGTTTGTTCTACTTTGCTCCAACAGACTAAGACAATAGAACCAAACAGTAGTTTATGTGAAACAAGTAAAGTAAGTTTGTTCGTTCTACTTCACTTCATTAGGATAAGACAACAGAAAAAAACAGTAATTTATGTAAAACCAGTAAGGTAAGTTTCTTCATTGTACGCCGCTACATCGGGATCAGACAACAGAAACAAACAGTAGTTAATGTGAAACAAGTAAGGTAAGTTTACTCATTCTACTTCGCTTCATCAGGATAAGACACCACAAACAAACAGTAGTTTATGTGAAACAAGTAAGCTAAGTTTGTTCATTGTACTTCTCTCCTTCAGGATAAGACAACAGAACTAAAGAGTAGTTTATGTGAATGAAGTAAATTAAGTTTGTTCGTTCTACTTCGCTTCATCAGGATAAGACAACAGAAACAAAGAGTTGTTTATGTGAAACACGTAAGGTAAGTTTGTTCATTGTACTTCGCACCATCAGGATAAGAGAAGAGAAACAATGAGTATTTGTGTGAAATAATTAACATAAGTTTTTTTGTTCTACTTCGCTCCAACAGAGTCAGACAAACAGAACCAAACAGTAGGTTATGTGAATCAAGTAAAGTAAATTTGTTCGTTCTACATCGCTTCATCAGGATAAGACAACAGAAACAAACAGTACTGTACGTGAAACACGTAAGGTAAGTTTGTTCATTGTACTTAGCTCCATCAGGATAAGACAAGAGAAACAATGAGTATTTGTGTGAAATAATTAACATAAGTTTTTTTGTTCTACTTCGCTCCAACAGAGTAAGACAACGGGAACCAAACAGTTGTTTATGTGAAACAATTAAGGTAAGTTTGTTCATTGTACTTCGCTCCATCAGGATAAGACAACAGAACCAAGGAGTAGTTTATGTGAAAAAAGTAAAGTAAGTTTGTGCATTCTACTTCGCTTCATCAGGAGAAGACAACAGAAACAAACAGTAGTTTATGTGAAACTAGTAAGGTAAGTTTGTTTATTGTACTTTGCTCCATCAGGATAAGACAAGAGAAACAAAGAGTATTTGTGTAAAATAATTAACATAAGTTTCTTTGTTCTACTTCGCTCCAACATAGTAAGACAACAGAACCAACAGTAGTTTATCTGAAACAAGTAAGGTAAGTTTGTTCATTGTACTTCGCTCCATCAGGATAAGACAACAGAACCAAACAGTAGTTTATGTGAAACAAGTAAAGTAAGTTTGTTCTTTCTACTTCGCTTCATCAGGAGAAGACAACAGAAACAAACAGTAGTTTATGTGAAACAAGAAAATAAGCTTGTTCATTCTACTTCGCTTCATCAGGATAAGACAACAGAAAAAAAACGGTAGTTTATGTGAAACCAGTAAGGTAAGTTTGTTCATTGTACGTCGCTACATCAGGATCAGACAACAGAAACAAACAGTAGTTAATTTGTAACAAGTAAGGTAAGTTTGTTCGTTCTACTTCGCTTCATCAGGATAACACAACAGAACCTAAACAGTAGTTTATGTGAAAGAAGTAAAGTAAATTTGTTCGTTCTACTTTGCTTCATCAGGATAAGACAACAGAAACAAACAGTAGTTTATGTGCAACACGTAAGGTAAGTTTGTTCATTGTACTTCGCTACGTCAGGATAAGACAAGAGAAACAAACAGTAATTTGTGTGAAATAAATAACATAAGTTTGTTTGTTCTATTTCGCTCCAACAGAGTAAGACAACAGAACCATACAGTAGTTTATGTGAAACAAGTAAGGTAAGTTTGGTTCATTGTACTTCGCTCAATCAGGATAAGAGAACAGAACGAAACAGTAGTTTATGTGAAAGAAGTAAACTAAGTTTGTTCGTTCTACTTCGCTTCATCAGGGTAAGTCAACAGAAACAAACAGTAGTTAATGTGAAACGAGTAAGGTAAGTTTGTTCGTTCTATTTCGCTTCATCAGAACAAGACAACAGAAACAAACAGTACCTTATGTGAATCAAGTAAGGTAAGTTTGTTCATTGTACGTCGCTCCATCAGGATCAGACAACAGAAAAAAACAGTAATTTGTGTGAAATAAGTGACATGAATTTGTTTGTTCTACTTACTCCAACAGAGTATGACAACAGAACCAAACAGTAGTTTTTGTAAAAAAATGTAAATTAAGGTTGTTCGTTCTACTTCGCTTCATCAGGATATGACAACAGAAACAAACAGCAGTTCATTTAAAACAGGTAAGGTAAGTTTGTTCGTTCTACTTCACTTCATCAGGATAAGACCTAAAACCTTCAAACCACAGACTAAAGAGATTTGCTCAACCATGTTTATAGCGGCTCAATTTGTAATAGCTAAGAGCTGGAATCAACCCAGATGTCCATCACTAGAAGAATGGATAACTATGATGTGGTATATCTACACAATGGAATTCTATACAGCAGTAAGAAAAAATGACACAATGAAATTTGAGGAAAAATGGTTGAACCTGGAACAGATCATTCTCAGTGAACTTACCCAATCACAGAAAAAAAATCGCCACATAGTCTCACTCATCTACAGCACCTAACCTGAATCTACCGAAGATACCTTACATACCCAGCAAGCATCTCCTAGATTAGACACTAGGATGGAAGGGGAGGGAGTGGAGGGCATCAAAGGGGTGGGAAACACAAATCTAGACCCAAACAGCAATGGTACCATAATCTTCTACTTACTAAAAGATAGACCAAATGGCTGATCCTTCACCAGGCCCTCACAGGGAACACCTGAACCAAAAGACACTGGAGAGGGTAAGATTAAGACTAACCTTAATCTCCTACATCTTCCCTCCCTCACTTCCCCTCTCCCTGTCTCTCTCTCTCTTATCTCTAACTCTTGTATATTAGTTATCTTTTTCCTCATTTTCTTAGTGGGCACTGACCTGTAACTCCCAGAACCAGCATGGGACTATCATCCACAATGAGCTTTTGATCAGAGAGACCTACAAGGTTTCCTAAAAGACAGACAGATTTCTGTCAGAGTACTTGATGACCCACCAAAGGTTAGTGGTAAGACCCTACTGCTGAAGATACCTTATGTGATTGACATGCAAATTAGAATGGCATGGCTGGAAGTTGGATGAGAGTCAGTCCCCAGACAGTCAGCGCGTCTGGTGCCAGAAGGTGCTACATGGGCGACTGGGGGAAATTGACCAATATCTATCGAAGCAATGCATGGTCTAACCTACTTGGCAGCAAATAACTTATTGTGATGCCCACACAAGTGCAGTGGTGGCACACAGCCATGGTGGGGAACCAACTGCTCTCAATTTGGCTAACTGATCCCCTCACTGGTATGGGACCCATAGCTGGAGCTGGGAAACAAGTCAGAACCATATCCAAACATAAGCCCACTCTCCAGTATCAAGCTACTATTAATTGTGGGCTACAAGAGGGCCTACACCTCTCTATATTCTCTATAAAAAATTCTCTATAAAAAAAAGTAAGGATAATCTCATTTGTCCTGGTGCTAACTTACTCTCCGTTGGAGAATCTGCTTCTCTTTTTCAGATAGATGTAAACCCTAAGGAGAGAGCCACCCCATCATACCTCAAAAGGGCCCCGGCTGAAACTAAGAAAACTTGGAGAAACAAGCAAGGGGGCTGTTTTCCTGATGAACCGGACACCAGCACAAGGGGGAAGAGATCAGCATAGAGAAAAATCAACTCCTACCAAATCAGAGAGCCAGAGCCTCAGAGGCCCTCAACACCTCATCACTGAAGCAGACCAAAAATGAACCCAACATGGCTCAGGGAAATTTTGCGGAAGAGGGGGCGGAAAGAATGTCAGAGTCACATGTTGGGTCATGATATGCAGAGACATTTAGCTTACCCATAACTGTGGGCTAACTCCACAATGCATGACCCGTATACCTCAACAAGGAGGGGCCAAGGGGAGGAGGTAGGTCACGGATGAGCCTAAAAATGGTACCAAACTGACTGTATTTGCTGAATACAGAACTGACTAAAAAAAAAAAAAAAAAGAAATAATAGCCTACTGAACAGATGATAAAATACGATGTATACACTTATTGTGGTACTTTGAACGTCCCCAAATAGACTCGGATGTTTTCATTAAAAAGCTTGTATCTATTAAAAAAAAATTGAAAAAAAAAAAAAGACAACAGAAACAAACCGTAGTTTATGTGAAACAAGTAAGGTAAGTTTGTGCATTGTACGTCGCTCCATCAGGATCAGACAACGGAAATAAACAGTAGTTAATGTGAAACAAGAAAGGTAAGTTTATTCATTCTACTTCGCTTCATCAGGATAAGACATAACTAACATACAGCAGTTTCTGTGAAACAAGTAAGGTAAGTTTGTTCATTATACGTGGCTCCATCAGTATCACACAAAAGAAACAAACATTAATTTCTGTGAAGTAAGTGACATAAGTTTGTTTGTTCTACTTCGCTCCAACAGAGTAAGACAACAGAACCAAACAGTAGTTTATGTAAAACAAGTAAAGGAAGTTTGTTCCTTCTACTTCTCTTCATCAGGATATGACAACAGAAACAAACAGTACTTTATGTGAAACAAGTAAGGTAAGTTTGTTCGTTCTACTTCGCTTCATCAGGACAAGACAACAGAAACAAACAGTAGTTCATGTGAAACAAGTAAGGTAAGTTTGTTCATTTTACTTCCCTCCATCAGGATAAGACAACAGAAACAAACAGTAATTCGTGTGAAATGATTAACATAAGTTTGTTTGCTGTACTTCGCTCCAACAGAGTAAGACAACAGCACCAAACAGTAGTTTATGTGAAACAAGTAAAGTAAGTTTATTCGTTCTACTTTGCTTCATCAGGATAAGACAACAGAAACAAACAGTAGTTTATGTGAGACAAGTAAGGTAAGTTAGTTCGTTCTACCTCGCTTCATCAGGGTAAGACAACAGAAACAAACAGTAGTTAATGTGAAACAAGTAAGGTAACTTTGTTCGCTCTACTTCGCTTCATCAGTACAAGACAACAGAAACAAAGAGTACTTTATGTGAAATAAGTATGGTAAGTTTGTTCATTGTACGTTGCTCCATCAGGATCAGACAACAGAAGCAAACAGTAATTTGTGTGAAATAAGTAACATAAGGTTCTTTGTTCTACATCGCTCAAACAGAGTAAGACAACAGCACCAAACAGTAGTTTATGTAAAACAAGTAAAGTAAGTTCGTTCATTCTACTTCGCTTCATCAGGATAAGACAACAGAAAAAAACAGTAGTTTATGTGAAACAAGTAAGGTTAGCTTGTTCATTCTACTTCGCTTCATCAGGAGAAGACAACAGAAAAAAACAGTAGTTTATGTGAAACAATTAAGGTAAGTTTATTCATTGTGCTTAGCTCCATCAGGATAAGACAACAGAAACGAACAATAATTTGTGTGAAATAAGTAACATAAGTTTGTTTGTTCTGCTTCGGACCAACAGAGTAAGACAACAGATCCAAACACTAGATTATGTGAAACAAGTAATGTAAATTTGTTCGTACTACCTCGCTTCATCAGGATAAGACAACAGAAATAAACAGTAGTTTATGTGAAACAAGTAAGGTAAGTTTTTTCATTGTACGTCGCTCCATCAGGATAAGACACGAGAAACAAAGAGTATTTGTGTGAAAAAATTAACATAAGTTTGTTTGCTCTACTTTGCTCCAACAGAGCAAGGCAACAGAACCAAACAGTAGTTTATGTGAAACAAGTAAAGTAAGTTTGTTCGTTCTACTTTGCTTCATCAGGATCAGACAACAGAACCAAACAGTAATTTATGTGAAACAAGTAGAGTAAGGTTGTTCGTTCTACTTCGCTTCATCAGGATAAGACAACAGAAACAAACAGTAGTTTCTGTGAAACAAGTAAGGTAAGGTTGTTCATTGTGCTTCACACCATCAGGATAAGACAAAAGAAACAAACAGTGATTGTGTGAAATAAGTAACATAAGTTTGTTTGATCTACTTCGCTACAACAGAGGAAAACAACAGAACCCAACACTAGTTTATGTGAAACAAGTAAAGTAAATTTCTTCGTTCTCCTTCGCTATATCAGGATAAGACAACAGAAAAAAACAGTACTTCTTTGTGAAACACTTAAGGTAAGTTTGTTCATTGTGCTTAACTCCATCAGGATAAGACAACATAAACGAACAATAATTTGTGTGAAATAAGTAACATTAGTTTGTTTGTTCTACTTCGCTCCAACAGAGTAAGACAACAGATCCAAACAGTAGTTTATGTGAAACAAGTAAAGGAAAATTGTTCGTACTACTTCGATTAATCAGGATAAGACAACAGAAACAAACAGTAGTTTATGTGAAACACGTAAGGTAAATTTGTTCATTGTACGTCGCTCCATCAGGATAAGACAAGAGAAACAAAGAGTATTTGTGTGAAATAATTAACAAGTTTGTTTGCTCTACTTTGCTGCAACTGAGAAAGACAACAGAACCAAAGAGTAGTTTATGTGAAACAAGTAAGGTAACTTTGTTCATTGCACGTCACTCCATCAGGATCAGACAACAGACAAATAGTAATTTGTGTGAAATAAGTAACATAAGTTTGTTTGTTCTACTTCGCTCCAACAGAGAAAGACAACAGAACCAAAGAGTAGTTTATGTGAAAGAAGAAAGTAAGTTTGTTCGTTCTACTTCGCTTCATCAGGATAAGACAACAGAAACACACAGTACTTCATTTGAAACAAGTAAGTTAAGTTTGTTAATTGTGCTTCGCTCCATCCGGACAAGACAACAGAAACAAACAGGAATTTCTGTGAAATAAGTAACATAAGTTTGTTTGTTCTACTTCGCTCCATCCGAGAAAGACAACAGAACCAAACAGTAGTTTATGTGAAACAAGTAAAGTAAATTTGTTCGTTCTACTTCACTTCATCAGGATAAGGCAAGAGAAACAAACAGTACTTTATGTGAAACACTTAAGGTAAGTTTGTTCATTGTACCTCGCTCCATCAGGATAAGACAGCAGAAACCAACAGTAATTTGTGTGAAATAAGTGACATAAGTTTGTTTGTTCTACGTCACTCCAACAGAGTAAGACAACAGAACCAAAGAGTAGTTCATGTGAAACAAGTAATATATGTTTGTTCATTCTACTTTGCTTCATCAGGATAAGACCAGAGAAAGAAACAGTAGTTTATGTGAAACAAGTAAGGTAAGTTTGTTCATTGTACGTTGCTCCATCAGGATCAGACAACAGAAATAAACAGTAGTTAATGTGAAACAAGAAAAGTAAGTTTATTCAATTCTACTTCGCTTCATCAGGATAAGACACCACAAACATACAGTAGTCATGTGAAACAAGTAAGGTAAGTTTGTTCATTGTACGTGGCATCCATCAGGATAAGACAACTGAAACAAACAGTAATTTGTGTGAAATAAGTAACATAAGTTTGTTTGTTCTACTTCACTCCAACAGTGTAAGACAACAGAACCAAACAGTAGGTTATGTGAAACAAGTAAAGTAAATTTGTTCGTTTTGCTATCTTCGCTCATCAGGGATAAGACAGACAGAAAACAAAAAGCAATTTGTGTGAATAGTACATAAGTTTTGCTTACTTCGCTCACAGTGTAAGACACAGAACAACAGTAGTTTATGTGAAACAAGTAAGTAAGTTTGTTCATTCTCTTCGTTTCATCAGGATAAGACAACAAAAAAACAGTAATTATGTGAAACAAGGAAGTATTGTTTGTCTGCTCATCAGGATCAGACAACAGAAACAAAGAGTAGTTAATGGGAAACAAGTAAGGTAAGTTTATTCATTCTACTTCGCTGCATCAGGTAAGACACCACAAATAAACAGTAGTATATGTGAAACAAGTAAGGTAAGTTTTTTCATTGTACGTTGCTCCATCAGGATCAGAAACAGATATAAACAGTAGTTAATGTGAAACAAGAAAGGTAAGTTTATTCATTCTACTTCGCTTCATCAGGATAAAACACCACAAACATACAGTAGTTTATGTGAAACAAGTAAGGTAAGTTTGTTTATTGTACGTGGCTCCATCAGGATCAGACAACACAAACAAACAGTAATTTGTGTGAAATAAGTGACATAAGTTTGTTTGTTCTATTTCGCTCCAACAAAGTACGACAACAGAACCAAACAGTAGTTTATGTAAAACAAATAAAGGAAGTTTGTTCCTTCTACTTCGCTTCATCAGGATATGACAACAGAAACAAACAGCAGTTTATGTAAAACAAGTAAGGTAAGTTTGTTCGTTCTACTTCGCTTCATCAGGATAAGACAACAGGAACAAACAGTAGTTTATGTGAAGCAAGTAAGGTAAGTTTGTTCATTTTATTTCCCTCCATCAGGATAAGACAACAGAAAAAGACAGTAATTCATATGAAATAAGTAACATAAGTTTGTTTTTTCTACTTCGCTCCAACAGAGTAAGACAACAGCACCAAACAGTAGCTTATGTGAAACAAGTAAAGTATGTTTGTTCGTTTTATTTCACTTCATCAGGATAAGACAACAGAACCAAACAGTAGTTTATGTGAAACAAATAAGGTAAGTTTGTTCATTGTACAGCGCTCCATGAGGATCAGACAACAGAAACAAACAGTTGTTAATGTGGAACAAGGAAGTTAAGTTTATTCATTCTACTTCGCTTCATCAGGATATGACAACAGAAACAAACAGCAGTTTATGTAAAACAAGTAAGGTAAGGTTGTTCGTTCTTCGCTTCATCAGGATAAGACAACAGGAACAAACAATAGTTTATGTGAAGCATGTAAGGTAAGTTTGTTCATTTTACTTACTCCATCAGGAAAAGACAACAGAAACAAGCAGTAATTTTTGTGAAATAAGTAACATAAGATTGTTTTTCTACTTCACTCCAACAGAGTAAGACAACAGAACCAAACAGTAGTTTATGTGAAAGAACTAAAGTAATTTTGTTCGTTCCACTTCGCGTCATCAGGATAACACAACAGAAACAAACAGTAGTTTATGTGAAACAATTAAGGTTAGTTTGTTCGTTCTACTTCGCTTCATCAGGATAAGACAACAGAAACAAACAGTAGTTTATGTGAAACAAGTAAGGTAAGTTTCTTTATTGTGCTGCGCTCCATCAGGATGAGACAACAGAAACAAAGAGTAATTTGTGTGAAATAAGTAACATAAGTTTGTTTTTTCTACTTTTGCTCCAACAGAGTAAGACAACAGAACCAAATAGTAGTTCATGTGAAACAAGTAAAGTAAATTTGTTCGTTCTACTTCGCTCCATCAGTAAAAGACAACAGAAACAGACAGTAATTTGTGTGAAATAAGTAACATAAGTATGTTTGTTCTACTTCGCTCCTACAGAAAAAACAACAGAACCATACAGTACTTTATGTGAAACAAGAAAGTAAGTTTGTTCGTTCTACTTCTCTTCATCAGGATAAGACAACAGAAACACACAGTACTTTATTTGAAACAAGTAAATTAAGTTTGTTAATTGTGCTTCGCTCCGTCAGTAAAAGACAACAGAAACAAACAGGAATTTTTGTGAAAAAAGTAACATAGGTTTGTTTGTTCTACTTCGCTACAACCGAGAAAGACAACAGAACCAAACAGTAGTTTATGTGAAACAAGTAAAGTGAATTTGTTCGTTCTACTTCGCTTCATCAGGATAAGTCAACAGAAACAAACAGTACTTTATGTGAAACACTTAAGGTAAGTTTGTTCATTGTACCTCGCTCCATCAGGATAAGACAGCAGAAAGAAACATTAATTTGTGTGAATTAAGTAACATAAATTTGTTTGTTCTACTTCGCTCCAATAGAGTAAGACAACAGAACCAAAGACTAGTTTATGTGAAACAAGTAAAGTAAGTTTGTTCGTTCTACTTTGCTTCATCAGGATAAGACAAAAGAACCAAACAGTAGTTTATCTGAAACACGTAAGATAAGTTTGTACGTTCTAGTTCACTCGTCAGGACAAGAGAACTGAAACAAACAGTACTATATGTGAAACAAGTAAGGTAAGTTTGTTCATTGCTCGTCGCTCCATGAGGATCAGACAATGGAAATAAACAGTAGTTAATGTGAAACAAGAAATGTAAGTTTATTCATTCTACTTCGCTTCATCAGGATAATACACAACAAACAAACAGTAGATTATGTGAAACAAGTAAGGTAAGTTTGTTCATTGTATCTCTCTCCATCAGGATCAGACAACAGAAACAAAGAGTAGTTAATGTGAAACAAGTAAGGTAATTTATTCATTCTACTTCGCTTCATCAGGTAAGACACCACAAACAGACAGTAGTTTATGTAAACAAGTAAGGTGAGTTTGTTCATCATACGTCCCTCCATCAGGATCAGACAACAGACAAACAGTAATTTTTGTGAAATAAGTAACATAAGTTTGTTTTTCTACTTTGCTCCAATAGAGTAAGACAACAGAAACAAACAGTAGTTTTTGTGAAACAAGTAAGGTTTGTTTGTTCGTTCTACTTCGCTTCCTGAGGGTAAGACAACAGAAACAAACAGTAGTTTATGTGAAACAAGTAAGGTACGTTTCTTTATTGTGCTTCACTCCATCAGAATGAGACAAGAGAAACAAGGGTAATTTGTGTGAAATAAGTAACATAAGTTTGTTTGTTCTACTTTGTTCCAACAGAGTAAACAACAGAACCAAATAGTAGTCCATGTGAAACAAGTAAAGTAAATTTGTTGGTTCTACTTCGCTCCATCAGGATAAGACAACAGAAACAAACAGTAATTTTGTGAAGTAAGTGACATAAGTTTGTTTGTTCTACTTCGCTCCATCAGAGTAAGACAACAGAACCAAACAGTAGTTTATGTAAAACAAGTAAAGGAAGATTGTTCCTTCTAATTCGCTTCATCAGGATATGACAACAGAAACAAACAGCAGTTTATGTAAAACAAGTAAGGTAAGTTTGTTCGTTCTACTTCGCTTCATCAGGATAAGACAACAGAAACAAACAATAGATTATGTGAAACAAGTAAGGTAAGTTTGTTCATTCTTACTTCGGTTCATCAGGATAAAACACCACAAACAACAGTATTTTGTGTGAAATAAGTACAGTAAGTTTGTTCGTTGTACTTCGCTCCCACCAGATAAGACAACAGAAACAACAGTAGTTTATGTGAAACAAGTAATAGGTATTTGTTCATTCTACTTCGCTTCATCAGGATAAGACAACAGAACAAACAAGTAGTTTTGTGAAACAAGTAAGGTAAGTTTGTTGTTTTCTTCGCTCCATCAGGATAAGACAACAGAAACAAACACTGTATGTATGGGAAAAAGTGGATAAGTTTGTTATTGTACTTCGCTCCAAAAGGGAAGACAGAAGAAACAAACAGAAGTTTATGTGAAAAAGTAATAAGTTTGTTCTTTCTACTTCGCTTACAGGAAGACAACAGAAACAAAGCATATTTATGTGAAAAAGTAAGGGAAGTTTGTTGTTCTACTTCCTTCATCAGGGTAAGACAACAGGAAACAAACAGTAGTTTATGTGAAACAAGTAACGTAAGGTTTTTAGTTGTTTCTACTTCGCTCCATCAGGATAAGAAACAGAACAAACAGTATTTTTGTGAAAAGTAAGGTAAGTTTTTGTTCTACTTCGCTCCATCAGGATAAGACAACAGAAACAAACAGTAGTTTATGTGAAACAAGTAAGGTAAGTTTGTTCTTCTCTTCGCTTCATCAGGTAAGACAACAGAAACAACAGTAGTTTTATGTGAAAAAGTAAGGTAAGTTTGTTCGTTCTACTTCGCTCCATCAGGATAAGACAACAGAACAAACAGTAGTATTATGTGAAACAAGTAAGTAAGTTTGTTCATTGTACTTCGCTCCATCAGGATAAGACAACAGAAACAAACAGTAATTTGTGTGAAATAAGTGACATAAGTTTGTTTGTTCTACTTCGCTCCAACAGAGTAAGACAACAGAACCAAACAGTAGTTTATGTGAAACAAGTAAAGTAAGTTTGTTCGTTCTACTTGCTTCATCAGGATAAGACAACAAAAACTAACAGTATTTTTGTGAAACAAGTAAGGTAAGTTTGTTTATTGTACTTCTCTCCATCAGGTAAAGACAGAAAACAAAAGTAATTTTGTAGAAATAAGTGAAAAGTTTGTTCTTTCTACTTCGTCATCAGACAGTGCAAGCAACAGAAACCAAACAGTAGTTTATGTTTAAACAAGTAAAGTATATTTGTTCGTTCTACTTGGCTTCATCAGGATAAGACAAGAGTAACAAACAGTAGTTTTTGTGAAACAAGTAGTGAAGTTTGTTCATTGTACGTCGCTCCATCAGGATCAGAAAAACAGAAACAAACAGTATTTAATGTGAAACAATGACAAGTAAGTTTATTCATTCTACTTCGGCTCATCAGAGTAAAACACACAAACATACAGTAGTTTATGTGAAACACGTAAGGTAAGTTTGTTCATTGTACGTCGCTCCATCAGGATCCGACAACAGAAACAACAGTAGTTAATGTGAAACAAGTAAGGTAAGTTTATTCATTCTATTCGATTCATCAGGATAAGACACCACTAAAAAACAGTAGTTTATGTGAAACAAGTAAGGTAAGTTTGTTCATTGTACGTCGCTCCATCAGGATCAGACAACAGAAACAAACAGTAATTTGTGTGAAATAAGTACTAAGTTTGTTTGTTCTACTCGCTCCAACAGAGTAAGACAACAGAACCAAACAGTAGTTTATGTGTAAAACGAGTAAGGTAAGTTTGTTCTTCTACTTCGATTCATCAGGATAAGACAACAGAAAACAAAACAGCAGTTTATGTGTAAAAAGTAGGTAAGTTTGTTTCGTTCTACTTCACTTCATCAGGATAAGACAACAGGAACAAAAAAGTAGTTTATGTGAACAAGTAAGGTAAGTTGTCTTTTTACTTCGCTCCATCAGGATAAGACAACAGAAAAACAAAGTATTTATGTGTAAACACTGTAAACGTAAGTTTGTTCTTTACTTCGCTCCATACAGGAGTAAGACAGAAAACCAAACAGTATTTATGTGAACAAGTAAGTAAGTTTGTTCGTTCTACTTCGCTTCATCAGGATAAGAAAACAGAACCAACAGTAGTTTATGTGAAAACAAGTAAGTGAGTTTGTTCATTTACTTCGCTTCATCAGGATAGACACAGAAACAAACGTAGTTTATGTGGAACAAGTAAGGTAAGTTTGTTCATTCTTACGTTCGCCATCAGGATAAGACAACAGAAACAAACAGTAGTTTTGTGAAATAAGTAAGATAAGTTTTATTCTTTCTACTTCGCTTCATCAGGATAAGACAACAGCAACCAAACAGTAGTTTATGTGAAACAAGTAGGTATTTTTGTTCATTGTACTTCGCTTCATCAGGATAAGACAACAGAAAACCATACAGTATTTGTGTGAAAAGTAACATAAGTTTGTTTTCTACTTCGCTCCAACAGAGTAAGACAAGCAGACAAACAGTAGTTTATGTGAAACAAGTAAAGTAAGTTTGTTCGTTCTACTTCGCTTCATCAAGATAAGACAACAGAAACCAAACAGTAGTTTATGTGAAAAGTAAAGAGTAGTTTGTTCTTACTTCGCTCCATCAGGATAAGACAACAGAACAAACAGTTATTTGTGAAACAAGTAAGTAAGTTTGTTCATTCTACTTCGCTCATCAAGATAAGACAACAGAAACAAACAGTAGTTTATGTGAAACAAGTAAGGTTAGTTTGTTCGTTCTACTTCGCTTCATCAGGATAGACAACAGAACAAACAGTAGTTTATGTGAAACAAGTAAAGTAAGTTTGTTTGTGATACTTGCTCCAAAAGGAGTAAGACAAACAGAAACAAACATGTATTTATGTGAAAAAAGTAAAGTAAGATTTGTTCGTTCTACTTTGCTTCATCAGGATAAGACAACAGAAACAAACAGAAGTTTATGTGAAACAAGTAAGGTAAGTTTGTTCGTTCTCCTTTACTTCCTTCAGGATAAGAAAACAGAAACAAACAGTAGTTAATGTGAAAGAAGTAAGGTAAGTTCATTCGTTCTACTTCGCTTCATCAGGGCAAAGATAACAGGAACAAACAGTAGTTAATGTGAAACACGTCAGATAAGTTTGTTCGTTCTACTTCGCTCCTCAGGAGAAGACAACAGAAACAAACAGTACTTTATGTGAAACAAGTAAGGTAAGTTTGTTCATTGTACGTCGCTCCATGAGGATCAGACAACAGAAACAAACAGTAGTTAATGTGAAACAAGTAAGGTAACTTTGTTCGTTCTACTTCGCTTCATCAGTACAAGACAACAGAAACAAAGAGTACTTTATGTGAAACAAGTAAGGTAAGTTTGTTCATTGTACGTCGCTCCATCAGGATCAGACAACAGAAACAAACAGTAATTTGTGTGAAATAAGTGACATAAGTTTGTTTGTTCTACTTCGCTCCAACAGAGTATGACAACAGAACCAAACAGTAGTTTATGTGAAACAAGTAAAGTAAATTTCTTTGTTCTACTTCGCTTCATCAGGATAAGACAACAAAAACAAACAGTACTTTTTCAGAAACACTTAAGGTAAGTTTGTTCATTGTACTTCTCTCCATCAGGATAAGACAGCAGAAATAAACAGTAATTTGTATGAAATAAGTGACATAAGTTTGTTTGTTCTACTTCACTCCGACAGAGCAAGACAACAGAACCAAACAGTAGTTTATGTGAAACAAGTAAAGTATATTTGTTCGTTCTACTTGGCTTCATCAGGATAAGACAAGAGTAACAAACAGTAGTTTTTGTGAAACAAGTATGTAAGTTTGTTCATTCTACTCGCTCCATCAGGTAGAAACAGAAACTAAACAAGTAGTTAATGTGAAACAAGAAAGGTAAGTTTTTGCATTCTACTTCGTTCATTAGGATGAAACACAAACAATACAGTAGTTTATGTGAAACAAGTAAGGTAAGTTTGTTCATTGTACGTTCGCTCCATCAGGATCAGACAACAGAAACAACAGTAGTTTAATGTGAAAACAAGTAAGGTTAAGTTTATTTTCTACTTCGATTCATCAGGATAAGACACCACTAAAAACAGTAGTTTATGTGAAACAAGTAAGGTAAGTTTGTTCATTGTACGTCGCTCCATCAGGATCAGACAACAGAAACAAACAGTAATTTGTGTGAAATAAGTGACATAAGTTTGTTTGTTCTGCCTCGCTCCAAGAGAGTAAGACAAGCAGAACCAAACAGTAGTTTATGTAAAACGACTAAAGGAAGTTTGTTCCTTCTACTTCGATTCATCAGGATATGACAACAGAAACAATCAGCAGTTTATGTAAAAAAAGTAAGGTAAGTTTGTTCGTTCTACTTCGCTTCATCAGGATAAGACAACAGGAACAAACAGTAGTTTATGTGAAGCAAGTAAGGTAAGCTTGTTCATTTTACTTCCCTCCATCAGGATGAGACAACAGAAAAAAACAGTAATTTGTGTCAAATATGTAACAGAAGTTTGTTTTTTCTACTTCGCTCCAACAGAGTAAGACAACAGCACCAAACAGTAATTTATGTGAATCAAGTAAAGTAAGAGTGCTCGTTCTACTTCGTTTCATCAGGATAAGAAAACAGAACCAAGTAGTAGTTTATGTGAAACAAGTAAGGTGAGTTTGTTCATTGTACATCGCTCCATGAGGATCAGACAACAGAAACAAACTGTACTTAATGTGGAACAAGTAAGTTAAGTTTACTCATTCTTGTTCGCTTCATCAGGATAAGACAAGGAAACAAACAGTAGTTTATGTGAAACAAATAAGGTAAGTTTGTTCATTGTATGTCGCTCCATCAGGATCAGACAACAGACAAACAGTAATTTGTGTGAAATAAGTAACATAAGTTTGTTTTTCTACTTCGCTCCAACAGAGTAAGACAACAGCACCAAACGAGTAGTTTATGTGAAACTAGTAAAGTAAGTTTGTTCGTTCTACTTCACTTCATCAGGATAAGACAACAGAAACCAACAGTAATTTGTGTGAAATAAATAACATGAGTTTGTTTGTTCTCCTTCGCTCCAACAGAGTAAGACAACAGAACCAAACAGTAGTTTATGTGAAACAAGTAAAGTAAGTTTGTTCGTTCTACTTTGCTTCATCAGGATAACACAACAGAAACAAACAGTAGTTTATGTGAAACAAGTAAGGTTAGTTTGTTCTTTCTACTTCGCTTCATCAGGATAAGGCAACAGAAACAAACAGTAGTTTATGTGAAACAAGTAAGGTAAGTTTGTTCATTGTGCTTCGCTCCATCAGGATGAGACAACAGAAACAAACAGTAATTTGTTTGAAATAAGTAACATAAGTTTGTTTGTTCTACATTGCTTCCAACAGAGTAAGACAACAGAATCAAACAGTAGTTTATGTGAAACAAATATAGTAAATTTGTTCGTTCTATTTCGCTTCATCAGGATAAGACAACAGAAACAAACAGTAGTTTATGTGAAACAAGTGAGGTAAGTTTGTTCGTTCTTCTTCGCTTCCTCAGGATAAGACAACAGAAACAGACAGTAGTTAATGTGAAACACTTAAGGTAAGTTTGTTCATTGTACATCACTACATCAGGATCAGACAACAGAAACAAACAGTAATTTGTGTGAAATAAGTAACCTGAGTTTGTTTGTTCTACTTCGCTCCAACAGAGTAAGACAACAGAACCAAACAGTTGTTTATGTAAAACAAGTAAACTAAGTTTGTTCGTTCTACTTCGCTTCATCAGGATATGACAACAGAAACGAACAGCAGTTTATGTAGAACAAGTAAGGTAAGTTTGTTCGTTCTACTTCGCTTCATCAGGATAAGACAACAGAAACAAACAGTAGTTAATGTGAAACAAGTAAGGTAAGTTTGTTCATTCTGCTTCGCTTCTTCACGATAAGACAACCGAAACAAACAGTAATTTATGTGAAACAAGTAAGGTAAGTTTGTTCATTGTACTTTCGTCCATCAGGATAAGACAACAGAAACAAACAGTAATTTGTGTGAAATATTTAACATAAGTTTGTTTGTTCTACTTCCCTCCAACAGAGTAAGACAACAGAACCAAACAGTAGTTTATGTGAAACAAGTAAGGTAAGTTTGTTCATTGTACTTCGCTCCATCAGGATAAGACAACAGAACCAAACAGTAGTTTATGTGAAACAAGTAAAGTAAGTTTGTTCGTTCCACTTCGCTTCCTCAGGATAAGACAACAGAAACAAACAGTAGTTTATGTGAAACAAGTAAGGTAAGTGTGGTGGTTTGAATACAATAGATGCCCCACAATATACTCATTTGTTTTTTTGTAGTTTGCCTCTCTAGCCATCTGGCTGGAGGCAATGCCATTGTGTGGATCTTAAGGTGTGGTGGTGGGTTTGAGATTTCAATCTAAAGATATTCAAATTGTGCCTAGCTGGAGTTCCTGAATTGTGCTGTGGCTTTTGACCTTTAGGCTTGTGCTTCTCTCTGTCTCTGCTTGGTCCTGTGAAGGCAGGCCAGTTTCTTCTGTTTTTATGGAACTTTCCCTGGATCTGTAAGCTCCAATAAATCCCTTCCTCCATAACTGAGCCTGGCCTGAAAGTTCATCGCAGCGAACCTGAAGCTGACTAATACAGAACTTGGTACCGAGGAGTGGGGTGAGATGAACCTTACTATGTGGATGTTGATCTTGTGGAACCTTTGTTTTGGAGGAATAGGCATGGACTTGGTGCTTGCAACTGAAGATGCCTTCTGGAGTGGTAAGCCAAGTTTTATGGACTATTCTGATGAGAGTCTGAGAATGCTAAGTGCAGATAGCATTGAACTTAAGGCTTGGCTTATGAGCTTTCTAAGGGGAAGGAAACACTGCAGAGGACTTTGTTAGAACTGGGCTACTGGCATAAGGGCTGGCTGCGTCCTGCTGCCCAGGCCCAGAGTGTTTGATCATGGTTAAATTTGTAATGGACTGATGTGCTTGGCTAGAGATATTATAATGAGAGATTTAAGATTTTAAGCTGGAAAACCTCAAGCAAGTTAAAATTACAGGCACTGAGACTGGTTTTAGGTTACTGAACCTGCTATTGTCAAACACATTACCAATCTTAAGGAAGATGGTCCAACTGCTTTACATTAAAACAATGGAAAGGATGCCTGAGGAAGGACTATCATAGAAATGCAAACTCTTTTGGAAAGAGTTGACTGAAGAAGGAACCTGCTTTTCAAGACTATGATTTGTTTCGTCCCTGAATTAAGAATATGGCTGTGTCCTGCATACCTGGTATTGGGTTCAGAAGCATGAAAAATGCATGGAGTGGTCGTGAATTGCACATGCTTCCAGGAGCTGCTGCTGAGATGCAGCATGAGGTAGGGCCTCATGCCATGATAGGCTGAAAGAGCCTTTGGAAAATGTGAAGAGTTGCCCCGGCCAGCGGGGCTTCAACGGGAGCACGGACCCCAGAAAACCTGGAATGAAAGGGACAAGAGACACAAGGAACCGACAGCAAGACAGGAGTCTGATCAAGCTGCCAAATTTTATTTTTCTCAGGGTGCCTTTTATACAGCAGAACAGAGGAGTTTGTCAGCAGTTTAGGTATTGTTACAGTTCTGTTTCACCAGCCCCCAAACCACAAGATGTTCCACAGGATAAGGCCCCAGCCCCAAAGCCAAGAGATAACGACTTTATGGGTTACATTGTTCTTTCTCTGTGTATGGGTTAATAAACAACTGCAGACCTTTGCCCCGGGCCCGGCCCCAGCCCCAAGGCCACAAGACAACGACTTTCTCATTCTTTGTGGGTTAGCAAACAACTGCAGATCTTGTGACTTTCCAGAACAGACAGCTTATTACAAAATGGAGTCATTATTTAAGATGGAGGCACTTTTGCTTTCCTGGTGCCCAATGGTTCCCCACATCTCCTCCCTTTCTATTAGTTTTAGAAGGTGTTTTCTGTGGCAGCCAATTTTTGTAAACTTTGGTATGACTCCCAGGGTCCCGTGATTTCACGGTGGGCTTGTAACCAACTGGGGGAGCAGTGACCTGGCTCCTCCCGTGGGGTTCATACCCCACCTTGGTTGCTCTTGGTACCTTTTGGGGAGGGGAGGCAGAGCTAACACAGAAAGAATGGTACCAACCTCCATGCAAGTCAGGTTTGACTCTCAGGGAATTCAGAAGCGGTCAAAGGGGACCTTCCCTTGCAGTGCTATGCCTCGCACCCATGTTGGTGCCCATATTGTACTCACACATTCGTGAGTCAATATGCACAGGTCTGAATCCTATGCAGTTCCTGTCGGAGGGGAGTCACTCAGATCATTTTAAGTTTAGATAAGTGGCAGTAGGAGAGGAGATATGGGGCACACCCGCAAACTAAGGTGAAGGTTCTGCACCTAGGCCAGGGGGCGGCCGCAGGGGGCGGTCACAAGGTAGGTCTTGGTCCTCGAGAGCCAGGTGATGGTAGTGCACTTGAATTGATGTGGACTTAAAGGCAGAGGCGACTTGAGTTTTAATAAAAGCCATAAGCCTATTAAACAGGAAAGGACCTAAGGAAAGTATGATTAAAAGCCCAAGTAATGGTCCGAGCAGGGGCAAGACATAAGGAAGAATGCCCCCACAGGCGGACCAGAGAGGCCTGTCAAGCAGTTCCTTGCGGCGGCGGCTAAGTTCTTCTTGATGCTCCTTAATACGATCGCGGACAATGCCTGATTTATTAGCATAAAAACAACATTTTTCTTGTAAGGTGAGACAAAGTCCTCCCTTATCTGCTGTTAGCAAGTCTAATCCCCGCCTATTTTGTAGAACAACTTCAGCTAAAGAGTCAACCTGATCTTGGAGGTCCTGAACCGACTGATAGATGGTGTTAACATCATCGGCAAGTTGTTGAGATAAACTAGTATAGGTATGGATGGCAGTACCAAGTCCTGCAGTGCCAGTACCAACAGCTGCAGTAAGTCCAAGTCCTATCAAGAGGGGAATGATTTGGATGGTCCTTCGCCTGCGGGGGACAAAATAGTCAAAAGTTGGTATAGGAAGGGGCTTGTCTCCTTTAATTATCTCAACGTCCGGAAGGAGGGAGGCGAGGACACAGAGTCCTGTCCAATTTTGTGGCAGATGGGTATAAGCAAGGTTACCACTACAAACAAATACTTGACCCGAATTAGGGCACAAAGAGGTGGAAGCATTAATAACTGTGGAACACGATGTAAAGGAGACCGTTCCCAAATCTAAGTCGCTGGAAGACTTAAGAGGAGGCTTATAAAAACAATCAGAGGAATTAAAACCAGTAGGTTGGATTTTAAATGGTACATTAAGAGAGCAGTTGGCATGGGTTGGGTCAGATAGGTTGGTCCAGCTGGGAATAGCAAGGGGCCAAGATGCTCCTAAAGTGAGGCACAGCCAACAATCCTGTGCCAGTTGGGGGCTAGAGGAATTTAGGTCAAGGTGAGTGGCAGTGAGAATATCAAAGGTTTGTGTATCTATGTCTATACCACGGGATTTTGGAAGGGCCAAGGGATGTAAATGAATTTTGGGGACTAAGGCATTAATCATTTCTTGAACACGTGTCTGAACGTGTTGTTCCCTTACCAGATCCGTAGGCCCTCCCCCGTCAGAGACATGCAAAGGGGCCTGTCGGCTCCAGCATGCAGGTTTGCCAACCGAAGCCCTGCAGGAGGCCTGGGCATACTTGTA
This sequence comes from Dipus sagitta, assembly GCA_036346955.1. Lineage (NCBI taxonomy): Eukaryota > Metazoa > Chordata > Mammalia > Rodentia > Dipodidae > Dipus > Dipus sagitta. Next base: position 32,365,085 of record CM070791.1, read on the forward strand.
ATTACCAATTACCCTGGGGGTTACCTCCCAATCACCTCCAAACGTCCCTGAGTACGTGGAATGGGAAACGGCTGTAAAATAAACAGCATTGTTAGATGTACATTCCTGAACATGATCATAACATGTGCTATGCATTTGATCAACGTAATTACAGTTAGGAGGGCAGGGTCCAGGCGTTCCTCCGGAAGGTGGAATAATTTTTGGTTTGGGGACACATATCCACTCTTGGGTCAAACCCGTTAAGGTCTGAGATACCTCGAGATATGCGGCTTTTTCTCCACAATCTACGGCATTAAAGGATGTTTTGGATTTTAGTCGAGTGCCACCACGACAGTCACAAGGAGGTCCATATAGGGTGCGAAGCAGTTGATTGCGATCTATGGGTTTGTCAAGGCCCGTTTTGATGAGGGAGGGGAGGGTCATCAAAGTTAGCATCCAAAACAAGAGGGAAGCAGTGGTCTTCATTGTGAGAAAAGAAGGAAGGAGGCTTCACAGGAGTGAGCGGTCGTGGCTCAGAAGAAATTTGTGGACTGAAGATCAGCAACGATCAGTGCGGATGTCAATCGCGGGAGGCCATCAAGCATGGGGGCAGCCGAAAACCTTGAAAAGAAAAAAGGACAAAACCTCAGGGGGGCAGGGAGCCTTCCCTGGGAGAGGGTGAATTTTCAGAGGGTGAGGGTGGTGTCCGTTGGCGAACTAGACGCTCTGGGAGCCAACGAGGCCCATCATTTTGTTGATCATAAATGCAAGCAGAGCCACGTCCCCAAATGAGGACGGGATCGGGGCCATGCCACTGAGAAGTGAGGGGATCACGCCACCGAACGAGGGCATGAGTGGAGGCCTTGGTGGGATGCCAAAGACGGTCAGCGGCTGATTTGCCAGAGCTGTCAAGGCTTAAGAAATTAAGAACAAACAAAGCATGGGCCAAAATGTTCCGTGGGGTATTTTTTATACCATAAAAGGGGTGAATTTTTAATTTATTAAGTGTAGCCTTAAGGGTCTGATTAGCCCTTTCCACAATCCCTTGTCCTTGAGGGTTGTAGGGAATGCCGGTGACATGTTTTATCTGAAGCATAGAGCAGAAGTTCTTGAAGGAATGGCTAGTATAGCCAGGACCATTGTCTGTTTTAATGATTTTTGGAGTTCCCAATGTAGAGACACATTGAAGAACGTGAGAGATGACATTTTTTGAAGCTTCACCAGCATGGAGAGAGGCGAAAATAAAACCGCTAAAGGTATCAATTGTAACATGAACATATTTAAGCTTGCCAAAATCTGAGAAGTGAGTTACATCCATTTGCCATATCTCATTGGGAAGAAGACCGCGTGGGTTGACTCCCAAATGGGGAACTGGTAGGGAGACGGAACAAGCGGGACAGGACTTAACTATTTCCCTAGCCTGAGCACGGGTGATCTTGAAGGCAAGGCGGAGGGTTTGAGAATTTAAATGATGTATATTGTGAGCCTGTTGTGCTGAGGAGAGAGGGTCAGTTAAGGCTATGAGAGCAAGGCGAGTAGCAGCATCCGCATCAGCATTGCCCTGCATCAGAGGGCCTGGCAGAGAGGTATGAGCACGTAAGTGGCCTATATAGAAGGGGTGAGACCGAGCACAAATGAGGTCCCAAAGGGAGCGGAACAACGCAGAGGCATTAGTGGAAGGTTTGACATAGGGTGTTGTCTCCAGTAGGGGGACTGACTTAGCAACATAAGCACTGTCAGTAAAGAGGTTGAAGGGCTGGGAAGGGAATTGTTTAAAGACTTTGAGAACAGCGCAAAGCTCCACTAATTGGGCAGAGGAGTATGGGGTATGGAGAGAAGTTGATTGTCCGTTTATCACGTATGCAGCTGTACCATTAGCTGATCCATCAGTGAATATAGAGGGAGCATCCTTAATGGGGTCATTAGAAGTATTAAGGGGAAAAACAAAAGAGTGAATGTTGGCAAACTGAATAAGGGGGTCAGAAGGATAATGATTGTCAATAATGCCCATAAAGGCAGAAAGTGCTATAGGCCAATTATCATCAGTCTGGAGAAGCCAGTTGAGTTGGTCAGGACCATAGGGGAGGAGGATTGTGTTTGGATCTTTGCCAAAATGTTGGCGGGAGAGCTTGCGAGCCTTTATGATGAGTTGAGCGACCAAAAGGGGATAAGTGGTTATGACTTTAGTAGGAGAAGAAGAGAGGTGAACCCAAAGCAGGGGAGAGCCACGATTGTGGTGAGGGTGTCTTTGCCAAAATACACCAGTAGGAGTATGGGTAGTAGGGCAAACAATGAAAACCAGGGGAAGGGCATAATTTATCTGTTGGGCAGTCTGGAGGTTAATGGCCTTGTTTATTTCCTTCAGGGCAGCAAGGGCCTGAGGGGTAAGTTGTCTAGGGGAGGTAGGGCTGGGGTCTCCTATTAAGATGTCATTGAGGGGTAGAAGAGCAGCAGTGGGAACCTTTAAATAGGGTCTAAGCCATTGAATGTCCCCAAGCAATTTCTGGAAGTCATTGAGAGTGGAGAGATGAGAGGTGCGAAGTTGAATTCGGGGGGTTAGTACCCGTTGATTTTTTAGCTCATAGCCCAAATAACGGTAGGAGTCGGCAGTTTGAACCTTGTCAGGGGCAACTTGAAGCCCATATGATTGCAAATTGGACAGTAGGCGCTGGAGGCAGGAGAAAAGCAGGTTCTGGTCACAGGCAGCTAAAAGAATGTCATCCATGTAATGAAGAATGTAGACAGAGGGAAAAGTTTCTCTGAGGGGGTCAATAGCCATGGCCACAAACTTTTCACAGAGGGTGGGGCTGTTAGCCATACCTTGGGGCAAAACCTTCCATTGAAAGCGAGGCATAGGGCCACGAAAATTTACTTGTGGGACACTGAAGGCAAAGCAGGGCCTATCCTCAGGGTGTAGAGGAATGGTAAAAAAGCAATCCTTTAGGTCAATAACTATTTTGAAGGAACCATAGGGAATGGCCACGGGGGAAGGGAGTCCTGGTTGGAGTGCCCCCATAGGGACCATGGCTTTATTAACAGCTCTAAGATCCTGTAGCAAGCGCCATTTACCAGATTTTTTCCAAATGACAAAAATAGGGGAGTTCCAGGGGGAGGTAGAAGGCTTGATGTGGCCAGCAGCAAGTTGTTCCTGCACTAACAACATTGCAGCCTCTGTTTTCTCATGTGAAAGCGGCCATTGGTCAACCCATATAGGGCTTTGGGTCTTCCAAGTAATTTTATCAGCATGGGGTGCAGGGATGGCAACCACCGCTAGGGAAAAGAAGACTCAGGGGCATACCCAAGGCCAGAGCGATCGAGTTTCTGGGGAGGAGAAATGGGCTCTGTTATGCCTTGTAAATTTTTTCCAAGCCCTTTCCCTGGAATAAAACCCTGACTAAGCATTTGGGAAGTGACAATACTATTGGGGCTACAAAGAACCATATTCATTTGTGAAAGAATGTCTCTTCCCCACAAGTTGACAGGCAAGCCTGGAAGAACAAAGGGGGTGACTTGTCCTGAGTTACCCTCCCCGTCAGTCCAAGTAAGGACGCGAGAGCTTTGTTGAGGGTTATTGGATTGTCCAATGCCCTGTAAATGGGTATGAGAGGCAGTCAGGGGCCAGGACTTAGGCCAATGTTTGAGGGAGACTATGGTGGCGTCAGCACCAGTATCCACAATTCCATCAAAGGGCTTGCCATTAAGAAGCAACTGTAAAGTAGGGCGATCCAGCGTAACAGAGTGCACCCAATAAGCGTCAGAAGAGCCAGGTTGATTGTTATTGCGACTTGGGGACATATAATTATTGTTAAGAAAAGTGAGAGGCAACAGGACAAGTTGGGCCACTCGATCCCCAGGCAAAATTAGATGGGTTCCTCTTTGGGAGGTGACTAAAACTTGGATATTGCCAGCAAAATTGTTATCTATAACTCCAGGGATGACTTGAATACCCTTGAGAAAAGCGCTAGCCCTGCCTAGGAGAAGGCCAAACATGTTGGGGGGCATAGGGCCGGACACATTTGTTGCAATTATTTGAGGGCAAGTCTCAGGGGTTAATACTGTGCGGGAGGTGGCACAGAGGTCCAGTCCTGCGCTGCCTGCTGTGGCGGGCCAGAGGGTGGACACTGATTCTCCGGTGGGTTGGAGGGAGGGACAAACCTGACCGCCCCAAGATTTGTCCATGGAGCAGGGGCCTGGAGCTGGCCCCGTTGGAAGTTTCCCGGGACAGGAAGAGGTTTTCCCTGAGAGGCCGACAAAGGACGGCCATGAATGTCAGTCCTGGAGCGACATTCAGAGGCCCAATGTTTGCCCTTCTGGCAACGAGGACAGGGTGTAGCAGGGGGAGGGCGAAGAGAAGCAGAGAGCTGTTTAGGAGCGGTGCATTCGCGAGAGAAGTGTCCAGGTTGTTTACAATTATCACATGTTTTCGTACCCTGAGTGAGACCAGCAGAACGGAGAGCAGCTCCAATTGCTAAACCCATGGTGTGAGAGGAGCCCACGCCTGCACATAACTTGATATAATCAGATATGGACTCCCGCTTGTGAGAGCGGAGAATAGACTGACAAGCAGGATTAGCATTCTCAAAGGCCAGGTGTTTGATAAAGGGGCTGTTGGTCTCCCCAACAGCAAAAAGGCGCTCAGCAGTTTCGTTAAGTCTACTAATAAAGTCACTGTAAGGCTCTTCTGGACCCTGTCTAATATTAGCCAGGGAGGCGGTGGCGGCCCCTTTAGGAGGGAGGCGCCGCCAGGCAGCGAGGCCTGCCTGTTGTATTTGGGCTAAAAGTCCAGGGGGATAGCGTGTTTGCCGTTCATTGGAATCATAGGGATGTTCCCCCAGCAATTTTTGTTTTGTCCAATTTTTAGAAACATTCTTTTGTAAATTACGGTGAGCAAAGTCAGAGCAGTTCTCATTAAATTCAGTGCGCCAGAGAACAAAATCTCTGCCAGAGAGAGCCGCGTGAGCAAGGCGATACCAGTCATTAGGCGTAAGCCATTTGTCACTATAACTTTCCAGAAGAGTGAGAGTAGAGGGAGCTGTGGGCCCGTAATTAGAGACGGCTGCTTTTAGTCGCTCAAGAAACTTTAAATTAAGAGTTTTATATTTAGGCTGGGGAACAGACTCCAGGGCAGGTTCATCCTCAGAATCAGGGGAGGCAGCATTCCCATCAGCTGGAGCAGCCGAGGGAGCAGGCTCCTCATCAGAGTCCGTATTGGACGCAGGGGAGGGAGCAGAAGCGGGATCAGAGCGAGCCTGTGTGCGAGTAACAGGAAAAGCAAGAAAGCCAGTATTGTGGGTGTGTGTGTTTGTTTTCGTTTTGCGCCTACGGCTGTCAGAGGAAGGATTAGAAAAGGCAGCAAGTTCTTTTGTGACAGAATCAAGTTCCTGGAGAAGTTGCAGTTGAAGTTTTTTATCCTGAAGTGCCCTACGGAGGTTAGAGACAGAAGCTAATGTGGCAGACTGTAGTTCTGTGAAAGGAGAGTCAGCGAGAGGTTCAGCAGGTGCAGAGGGAAGTAAGGCGGCGGAGCGGTCGAGTACAGGAGCGCACAGTGGTGGACAATAGGGCGGAGGTATTAGAGGAGGTTTGTTGGTGGGGCCAGCATCAAGCAATGGGGGAAGGGGGAATCCAGCTTCAACATCCACTAGAGAGGGATAAAGGTGGCAGGGAGGCTTTTCAGAGGTAGGGGATTTAGGTCGCTCCTGAGTTTCATTTTCAACTATGACAGAAGCGCAGGCAGAAGGGGGCCTAGAGGAACGTTTAAGAGCAGCCTCTCCCTCATTAACAAGAACCCGTACAGCCATAGAATGATTGTGGACCTTGAGAACATCATTTATAAGATTCCAATAAGAGTAGGCAGAAACAGGGACCTTCTCGGGGCCAAAGGTTTCATAATAATCACGTAAACAGTCTCCAACTCTTAACCAAGTTCTTTCATTTATAGTCCCTTCCTTTGGGAACCAAGGACAGAGATCACCAATATAATCTAAAAATATCTTTAAATCTTTTCTTTTAACCCTAGTTCCTCGTACCTTGAGAGCTTGTTTTAGCCCAGTCACAAAAGAGTCTTCTTTTGAAAAAGCTTGTCCCATGGCAAAGAAAAAAATCTTATCTTACCTCACCGTCCGAGTGTTCCAACGGATCTGTCTCACGGGCGGGCGACTCCGTGACGATCACCAGCGGGCCAGTGTCTAACCCCCTCTTTGGGTTGCGGCGGCCTCGGTGCAGGATCCCAATGGGCAGGTAGCAGACGGTGTTTCAGGCGATCCTAGGTTTGTGCCCCACGTTTGGGCGCCAGTTGCCCTGGCCAGCGGGGCTTCAGCGGGAGCACGGACCCCAGAAAACCTGGAATGAAAGGGACAAGAGACACAAGGAACTGACAGCAAGACAGGAGTCTGATCAAGCTGCCAAATTTTATTTTTCTCAGGGTGCCTTTTATACAGCAGAACAGAGGAGTTTGTCAGCAGTTTAGGTATTGTTACAGTTCTGTTTCACCAGCCCCCAAACCACAAGATGTTCCACAGGATAAGGCCCCAGCCCCAAAGCCAAGTGATAACGACTTCATGGGTTACATTGTTCTTTCTCTGTGTATGGGTTAATAAACAACTGCAGACCTTTGCCCCTGCCCCGGCCCCAGCCCCAAGGCCACAAGACAACGACTTTCTCATTCTTTGTGGGTTAGCAAACAACTGCAGATCTTGTGACTTTCCAGAACAGACAGCTTATTACAAAATGGAGTCATTATTTAAGATGGAGGCACTTTTGCTTTCCTGGTGCCCAATGGTTCCCCACAAAGAGTGGTCATGAATTGCACATGGTTCCAGGAGCTGCTGCTGAGATTTGGCATGAGGCAGGGCATGATGCCCTGATAGGCTGAAAGGGCCTTTGGAAGATGGACCATGCTTTGCATGAAGACCTGAAGATGTTTTATATATACCAGGACTGTGCAAGGCTACCATAGAGCACACTGTTGGCCTGGGATGGAAGTGTTCCCTGGGTACTCTGCCTAGCTGGAGGGGCGGAATTGGAAAGTCTGGAGACTGTTAGTCTCTGGGTATATTGGACTTGAACTGCAGAAGTTTGATGTTTGTTTGATGGTGGTTGAGTTTGCATTGTTTTAGTCTCTCCTTGCTGTGCCTTATACCAGTTGAAAATGTTTACTCTGTGCCTTTATATGTTAGAAGTGTTTAACTTGTTTGATTTTAGAGGTCTTCATATGTTAAATTGGTCAAGACTGTGGGGACCTTTGAAATTGAACTGAGTATAATTTACAATGTGTGATGGTTATAAATCTATTGGGGGCAAGGGGCGGAATGTGGTGGTTTGAATAGAATAGATGGCACCCAATATATTCAGTTGTTTGTTTGTAGTTTGCCTCACTAGCCATCTGGCTGGAGGCAATGCCATTGTGTGGATCTTAAGGTGTGGTGGTGGGTTTGAGATTTCAAACCAAAGATATGCAAATTGTGCCTAGCTGGAGTTCCTGAAGTGTGCTGTGGCTTTTGACCTTTAGGCTTGTGCTTCTCTCTGTCTCTGCTTGGTCCTGTGAAGGCAAGCCAGTTTCTTCTGTTTTTATGGACCTTTCCCTGGATCTGTAAGCTCCAATAAATCCCTTCCTCCATAACTGTGCCTGGCCTGAAAGTTCATCTCAGCGAACCTGAAGCTGACTAATACAGTAAGTTTGTTCGTTCTCCTTCGCTTCCTCAGGATAAGAGAACAGAAACAAACAGTAGTTAATGTGAAACAAGTAAGGTAAGTTTGTTCGTTCTACTTCGCTTCATCAGGATAAGACAACAGAAACAAGCAGTAGTTTATGTGAAACAATAAGGTAAGTTTGTTCGTTCTACTTCGCTTCATCAGGGTAAGACAACAGAAACAAACAGTAGTTAATGTGAAACAAGTGAGGAAAGTTTGTTCATTCTACTTCGCTTCATCAGGGTAAGACAACAGAAACAAACAGTAGATAATGTGTAACAAGTAAGGTAAGTTTATTCGTTCTACTTCGCTTCATCAGGGTAAGACAACAGAAACAAACAGTAGTTAATGTGAAACAAGTAAGGTAAGTTGGTTCATTCTTCTTGGCTTCATCAGGATAAGACAACAGAAACAAACAGTACTTTATGTGAAACAAGTAAGTTTGTTCATTGTACATCGCTCCATCAGGAAAAGACAACAGAAACAAAGAGTAATGTGTGTGAAATAAGTGACATAAGTTTGTTTGTCCTACTTCGCTCCAAAGATTATGACAACAGAAACAAGCAGTAGTTTATGTGAAACAAGTAAGGTAAGTTTTTTCGTTCAACTTCGCTTCATCAGGATAAGACAACACAAACAAACAGTAGTTTATGTGAAACAAGAAAGGTAAGTTTGTTCATTGTGCTTTGCTCCATCAGGATAAGACAACAGAAACAAACAGTAGTTTATGTGAAACAAGTAAAGTAAGTTTGTTCGTTCTACTTCGCTTCATCAGGATAAGAAAACAGAAACAAACAGTAGTTTATGTGAAACAAGTAAGTTAAGTTTTTTCATTGCACTTCGTTCCATCAGGATAAGACAACAGAAACATACAGCAATTTGTGTGAAATAAGTAACATAAGTTTGTTTGTATTACTTCACTCCACCAGAGTAAGACAACAGAACCAAACAGTAGTTTGAGAGAAACAGGTAAAGTAAGTTTCTTCGTTCTACTTCGCTTCATTAGGATAAGACAACAGAAACAAACAGAAGTTAATGTGAAACAAGTAAAGTAAGTTTTTTCATTCTACTTCGCTTCATCAGGATAAGACCACAGAAAGAAACAGTAATTGGTGTGAAATAAGTAACATAAGTTTGTTTGTTCCACTTCGCTCCAACAGAGTAAGACAACAGAACTAAACAGTAGTTTATGTGAAACAAGTAAAGTAAGTTTCTTCGTTCTACTTCGCTTCATTAGGATAAGACAACAGAAACAAACAATAGTTTATGTCAAACAAGTAAGGTAAGTTTGTTCATTGTGCTTCGCTCCATCAGGGTAAGACAACAGAAACAAACAGTAGTTAATGGGAAACAAGTAAGGTAAGTTTGTTCATTCTACTTCGCTTCATCAGGATAAGACAACAGAAACAGACAGTAGTTTATGTGAAACAAGTAAGGTATGTTTGTTCATTGTGCTTCGCTCCATCAGGATACGACAACAGAACAAACAGCAATTTGTGTGAAATAAGTAACATGAGTTTGTTTTTTCTACTTCGCCCCATAAGACTAAGACAAAAGAACCAAATGTTAGTTAATGTGAAAAAAGGGAAGTTTGTTCGTTCTACGTCGCTTCAACAGGATAAGACAACAGAAACAAACAGTAGTTTATGTGAAACCAGTAAGGTAAGTTTTTTCATTGTACTTCGTTCCATCAGGATAAGACAACAGAAACATAAAATAATTTGTGTGAAATAAGTAACATAAGTTTGTTTGTTCTACTTCACTCCACCAGAGTAAGACAACAGAACCAAACAGTAGGTTAAGAGAAACAAGTAAAGTAAATTTGTTTGTTCTACTTCGCTTCATCAGTATAAGACAACAGAAACAAAGAGTAGTTTATGTGAAACAAGTAAGGTAAGTTTGTTCGTTCTACTTCGCTTCATCAGGATAACACAACAGAAAGAAACAGTAGTTTATGTCAAACAAGTACGGTAAATTTGTTCATTTTGCTTCGCTCCATCAGGATATGACAACAGAAAAAAACAGTAATTTGTGTGAATAAGTAACATAAGTTTCTTTGTTCGACTGCGCTCCAACAGAGTAAGACAACAGAACCAAACAGTAGTTTATGTGAAACAAGTAAAGTAAGTTTCTTCGTTCTACTTCGCTTTATTAGGATAAGAAAACAGAAACAAACAGTAGTTTATGTGAAAGGAGTAAAGTAAGTTTGTTCGTTCTGCTTCGCTCCATCAGGATAGGACAACAGAAACAAACAGTAAATTGGGTGAAATAAGTAACATAAGTTTGTTTGTTCTACGTCGCTCCAACAGAGTAAGACAACAGGACCAAACAGTAGTTTATGTGAAACCAGTAAAGTAAGTTTGTTCGTTCTACTTCGCTTCATTAGGATAAGACAACAGAAACAAACAGTAGTTTATGTGAGACAAGTAAGGTAAGTTTGTTCGTTCTACTTCGCTTCATCAGAGTAAGACAACAGAAACAAACAGTAGTTAATGTGAAACTAGTAAGGTAAGTTAGTTCGTCTACTTAGCGTCATCAGGGTAAGACAACAGAAACAAACAGTACTTTATGTGGAACAAGTAAGGTAAGTTTCTACATTGTACGTCGCTCCATCAGGATCAGACAACAGACACAAAGAGAAATTTGTGTGAAATAAGTGACATAAGATTGTTTGTTCTACCTCGCTCCAGCAGAGTAAGACAACACAACCAAATAGTAGTCTATGTCAAACAAGTAAAGTAAGTACGTTCGCTCTACTTCGCTTCATCAGGATAAAACAACATAAATAAACAGTAATTTGTGTGAAATAAATAACATGAGTTTATTTGTTCTATTTCGCTCCAACAGAGTAAGACAAAAGAACCAAACAGTAGTTTATGTGAAACAAGTAAGGTAAGTTTGTTCGTTGTACTTGCTTCATCAAGATAAGACAACAGAAACAAATAGTAGTTTATGTGAAGGAAGTAAGGTAAGTTTGTTCATTGTGATTCGCTCCATTAGGATAAGAAAAGAGAAACAAACAGATGTTTATGTGAAACAAGTAAAGTAAGTTTGTTTGTTCCACTTTGCTTCATCAGGATAAGACAACAGAAACAAACAGTAGTTAATGTGAAACAAGTAAGGTAAGTTTATTCATTCTACTTCGCTTAATCAGGATAAGACAACACAAACAAACAGTAGTTTATGTGAAACACGTAAGGTATGTTTGTTCATTGTACGTCGCTCCATCAAGATAAGACAGCAGAAACAATAAGTAATTTGTCTGAATTAAGTAACATAAGTTTGTTTTTCTACTTTGCTCAAACAGAGTAAGACAACATCACCAAACAGTAGTTTATATGAAACAAGTAAAGTAAGTTTGTTTGTTCTACTTCGCTTCCTCATCATAAGACCACAGAAACCAAGAGTAATTTGTGTGAAATAAGTAACATGAGTTTGTTTGTTCTACTTCGCTCCAACAGAGTAAGACAACAGAACCAAACAGAAGTTCAGGTAAAACAAGTAAAGTAAGTTTGTTCGTTCTACTTCGCTTCATCAGGATAACACAACAGAAACAAACAGTAGTTTACGTGAAACAAGTAAGGTTAGTAAGTTCGTTCTACTTTGCTTCATCAGGATAAGACAACAGAAACAAACAGAAGTTTATGAGAAACGAGTAAGGTAAGTTTCTTCATTGTGTTTCGCTCCATCAGGAAGAGAGAACACAAAGAAACAGTAATTTGGGTGAAAGAAGTAACATAAGTTTGTTTGTTCTACTTCGCTCCAACAGAGTAAGACAGCGGAACAAAATAATAGTTTATATGAAACAAGTAAAGTAAATTCCTTCGTTCTACTTCGGTTCATCAGGTTAAGACAACAGAAACAAACAGTAGTTTATGTGAGACAAGTAAGGTAAGTTTTTTCATTCTACTTTGCTTCATCAGGGTAAGACAACAGAAATAAACAGTAGTTAATGTGAAACAATTAAGGTAATTTTGTTCGTTCTAATTCGCTTCATCAGGATAAGAAAACAGAAACAAACATTACTTTATGTAAAACAAGTAAGGTAAGTTTGTTCATTCTACTTCGCTTCATCAGGATCAAACAACAGAAACAAACAGTAATTTGTGTGAAATAAATAACATGAGTTTGTTTGTTCTATTTTGCTCCAACAGAGTAAGACAAAAGAACCAAACAGTAGTTTATGTGAAGCAAGTAAAGTAAGTTTGTTCGTTCTACTTCGCTTCACCAGGATAAGAAAACAGAAACAAACAGTAATTTGTGTGAAATAAGTAACATAAGTTTCTTTTTCTACCTAGCTCCAACAGAGAAAGACAACAGAACCAAACAGTAGTTTATGTGAAACAAGTAAAGTAAGTTCGTTCTACTTCGCTTCAATAGGATAAGACAACAGAAACAAACAGTAGTTCTGTGAGACAAGTAAGGTAAGTTTGTTCATTATACGTCGCTCCATCATGATCAGACAACAGAAACAAACAGTAATTTGTGTGAAATAAGTGACATAAGTTTGTTTGTTCTACTACGCCCCAAAAGAGTAACACAACAGAACCAAACAGTAGTTTATGTGAAACAAGTAAGGGAAGTTTGTTCATTGTGCTTCGCTCCATCAGGATAAGACAACAGAAACGAACAGTAATTTGTGTGAAATAAGTAACATAAGTTTGATTGTTCTACTTCGCTCTAACAGAGTTAGACAACAGAACCAAACAGTAGTTTTTGTGAAAGAAGTAAAGTAAACTTTTTTGTTCTACTTCGCTTCATGAGGTAAGACAACAGAAACAAACAGTAGTTAATGATAAACAAGTAAGGTTATTTTGTTCCTTCTACTTCGATTCAACAGGGTAAGACAACAGAAACAAACAGTAGTTAATGTGAAACAAGTAAGGTAAGTTTGTTCTTTCTTCTTCGCTTCGTCAGGATAAGACAACTGAAAAAAACAGTTCTTTATGTGAAACAAGTGAGGTAAGTTTGTTCATTGTATGTCGCTCCATCAGGATCAGACAACAGCAACAAACAGTAATTAGTGTGAAATAAGTGACATATGTTTGTTTGTTCTACTTCGCTCCAACAGAGTAAGACAACAGAACCAAACAGTAGTTTATGTGAACCAAGTGAATTTGTTCGTTCTACTTCGCTTTTCAGGGTAGGACAACAGAAACAAACAGTAGTTAATGTGAAACAAGTAAGGTAAGTTTCTTCGTTCTACTTCGGTTCACCAGGGTAAGACAGCAGAAACAAACTGTAGTTAATGTGAAACATGTAAGGTAAGTTTGTTCATTCTACTTTGCTCCATCAAGATAAGACAAGAGAAACAAACAGTGATTTGTGTGAAATAAGTGACATAAGTTTGTTTGTTCTACTTCGCTCCAACAGAGTAAGACAACAGAACCAAATAGTAGTTTATGTGAATCAAGTAAAGTAAATTTGTTCGTTCTACTTCGCTCCAACACAGTAAAACAACAGAAACAAGCAGAAGTCTATGTGAAACAAGTAACCTAAGTTTGTTCGTTCTACTTTGCTTCATCAGCATAAGACAACAGAAACAAACAGTAGTTTATGTGAAACAAGTAAGGTAAGTTTGTTCACTGTGCTTCGCTCCATCAGGATAAGACAACAGAAACAAACAGTAATTTGTGTGAAATGAGTAACATATGTTTGTTTGTTCTACTTCGCTCCAACAGAGTAAGACAACAGTACCAAACAGTTGTTTATGTAAAACAAGTAAAGTACATTTGTTCGTTCTCCTTCGCTTCATCAGGATAAGACAACGAAAACAAACAGTAGTTAATGTGAACAAGTAAGGTAAGTTTGTTCGTTCTACTTCCTTCATCAGGATAAGACAACAGAAACAACCGGTAGTTTATGTGAAACAAGTAAAGTAAGTTTTTTCATTGTACTTCGCTACATCAGGATAAGACAACAGAAACAAACAGTAATTTGTGTGAAATAAGTGAAATAAGTTTGTTTGTTCTACTTCGCTCCAACAGAGTAAGACAACAGATCCAAACAGTAGTTTATGTGAAACAAGTAAAGTAAGTTTGTTCGTTCTACTTCGCTTCATCTGGATAAGACAAGAGAAACAAACAGTAGTTTATGTGAATCAAGTAAAGTAACTTTCTTCGTTCTACTTTGCATCATCAGGATAAGACAACAGAAACCAACATTAATTTGTGTGAAATAAGTAACATGAGTTTGTTTGTTCTAGTTCACTCCAAAAGAGTAAAACAACAGAACAAACCAGTAGTTTATGTGAAACAAGTAAAGTAAGTTTGTTTGTTCTACATCGATTCATCAGGATAAGACAACAGAAACAAAGAGTAGTTTATGTGAAACAAGTAAGGTAAGGTTGTTCATTGTACTTGCTGCCTCAGGATCAAACAACAGAAACAAGCAATAGTTTATTTGAAACAAGTAAGGTAAGTTTTTTTGTTCTACTTCGCTTCATCAGAATAAGACAACAGAACCAAACAGTAGTTTATGTGAAACAAGTACGGTAAGTTTGTTCATTGTGCTTTGCTCCATCAGGATAAGACAACGGAAACAAACAGTAATTTGTGTGAAATTAGTGACATAAGTTTGTTTGGTCTACTTTGCTCCAACAGAGTAAGAGCAACAGCACCAAACAATAGTTTATTTGAAACAAGTAAAGTAAGTTTGTTCGTTCTACTTCACTCCATCAGGATAAGACAACAGACACAAACAGTAGTTTATGTGAAAAAAGTATGGTACGTTTGTTAGTTCTACTTCGCTTTATCAGGATAAGAAAACGGAAACAAACAGTAGTTAATGTGAAACAAGTAAGCTAAGTTTGTTCATTGTACGTCGCTCCATCTGGATCAGACAACAGAAACCAACATTGATTTTTGTGAAATAAGTAACATAAATTTGTTTTTCTACTTCGCTCAAACAGAGTAAGTCAAGATCACCAAACAGTAGTGTATGTGAAACAAGTAAAGTAAGTTTATTCATTCTACATCGCTTCATCAGGATAAGACAAAAGAAACCAACAGTAATTTCTGTGAAATATGTAATATGAGTTTGTTTGTTCTACTTTGCTCCAACAGAGTAAGACAACGGAAGCAAACACTAGATTATGTCAAACAACTAAAGTAAGTTTGTTCGTTCTACGTCGCAACATCAGGATAATACAACAGAAACAAACAGTAGTTTCTGTGAAACGAGTAAGGTAAATTTGTTCATTGTCCTTCGCTCCATCAGGATAAGACCACAGAAACACGCAGTAATTTGTGTGAAATAAGTAACATAAGTTTGTTTGTTCTACTTCGCTCCAACAGAGTAAGACAACAAAACCAAACAGTAGTTTATGTGAGACAACTAAAGTAAGTTTGTTCGTTCCCCTTTGCTTCATCAAGATAAGACAACGGAAACAAACAGTAGTTTATGGGAAACAAGTAAGGTAAGTTTGTTCATTGTACTTCGCTCCATCAGGATAAGTCATGAGAAACCAAGAGTTTTTGTGTGAAATAATTAACATAAGTTTGTTTGTTCTACTTTCCTCCAACAGAGTAAGACAACAGAACTAAACAGTAGTTTATGTGAAACAAGTAAGGTACGTTTTTTCATTGTACAACGCTCCATCAGGATAAGACAACAGACACAAACAGTAGTTTAAGTGAAACAAGTACAGTAAGTTTGTTCGTTCTACTTCGCTTCATCAGGATAAGACAACAGAAACAAACACTAGTTTATGTGAAACATGTATGGGAAGTTTGTTCGTTCTCCTTCTTGTAATCAAGATAAGACAACAGAAACAAACAGTAGTTAATGGGAAACAAGCAAGGTATGTTTGTTCGTTCTACCTCGCTTCATCTGGATAAGACAACAGAAACAAGCAGTAGTTTATGTGAAACAGGTAAGGTAAGTTTGTTTGTTCTACTTTGCTTCATCAGAATAAGACAACAGAACCAAACAGTAGTTTATGTGAAAGAAGTCAGGTAAGTTTGTTCATTGTGCTTCGCTCCATCAGGATAAGACAACAGAAACAAACAGTAATTTGTGTGAAATTAGTGACATAAGTTTGTTTGTTCTACTTCTCCCCATAAGAGTAAGACAACAGAACCAAATGGTATTTAATGTGAAAAAAGGGAAGTTTGTTCGTTCTACTTCGCTTCAACAGGATAAGACAACAGAAACAAACAGTAGTTTATGTGAAACCAGTAAGGTAAGTTTTTTCATTGTACTTCGTTGCATTAGGATAAGACAACAGAAAAATACAATAATTTGTGTGAAATAAGTAACATAAGTTTGTTTGTTCTACTTCACTCCACCAGAGTAAGACAACACAACCAAACAGTAGGTTAAGAGAAACAAGTACAGTAAATTTGTTCGTTCTACTTCGCTTCATCAGTATAAGACAACAGAAACAAAGAGTAGTTTATGTGAAACAAGTAAGGTAAGTGTGTTCGTTCTACTTTGCTTCATCAGGAAAAGACAACAGAAACAAACAGTAGTTTATGTGAAAGAAGTAAGGGAAGTTTGTTCGTTCTACTTCGCTTCATCAGGATAACACAACAGAAACAAACAGTAGTTTATGTCAAACAAGTACGGTAAGTTTGTTCATTTTGCTTCCCTCCGTCAGGATAAGACAAAAGAAAAAAACAGTAATTTGTGTGAATAAGTAACATAAGTTTCTTTGTTCGACTGCGCTCCAACAGAGTAAGAGAACAGAACCAAACAGTAGTTTATGTGAAACAAGTAAAGTAAGTTTCTTCGTTCTACTTCGCTTTATTAGGATAAGACAACAGAAACAAACAGTAGTTTATGTGAAACGAGTAAAGTAAGTTTGTTCGTTCTACTTCGCTCCATCAGGATAGGACAACAGAAACAAACAGTAAATTGGGTGAAATAAGTAACATAAGTTTCTTTGTTCTACGTCGCTCCAACAGAGTAAGACAACAGAACCAAACAGTAGTTTATGTGAAACCAGTAAAGTAAGTTTGTTCGTTCTACTTCGCTTCATTAGGTTAAGACAACAGAAACAAACAGTAGTTTATGTGAGACAAGTAAGGTAAGTTTGTTCGTTCTACTTGGCTTCATCAGGATAAGACAACAGAAACAAACACTAGTTTATGTGAACAAGTAAGGGAAATTTGTTCGTTCTCCTTCGTTTCCTCAAGATAACACAACAGAAACAAACAATAGTTAATGTGAAACAAGCAAGGTATGTTTGTTCTTTCTACCTCGCTTCATCTGGATAAGACAACAGAAACAAGGAGTAGTTTATGTGAAACAAGTAAGGTAAGATTTTTTGTTCTACTTCGCTTCATCAGAACAAGACAACAGAACCAAACAGTAGTTTATGTGAAAGAAGTAAAGTAAGTTTGTTCATTGTGCTTTGCTCCATCAGAATAAGACAACAGAAACAAAAGTAATTTGTGTGAAATTAGTGACATAAGTTTGTTTGTTCTACTTGGCTACACCAGAGCAAGACAACAGAACCAAACAGTAGTTTATTTAAAACAAGTAAAGTAATTTTGTTCGTTCTACTTCGCTTCATCAAGATAAGACAACAGAAACAAATAGTGGTTAATGTGAAACAAGTAAGGTAAGTTTATTCATTCTACTTCTCTTCATCATGATAAGACAACAAAAAAGGTAGTTTATGTGAAACTATTAAGGTATGTTTGTTTATTGTACGTCGCTCCGTCAGGATAAGACAAGAGAAACAATCAGTAATTTGTGTGAAATAAGTAACATAAGTTTGTTTTTCTACATAGCCACAACAGAGTAAGACACCAACACAAACAGTAGGTTATGTGAAACAAGTAAAATAAGTTTGTTGGTTCTACTTCACTTCATCAGGATAACACAACAGAAACAAAGAGTAGTTTATGTGAAACAAGTAAGGTTAGTTTGTTCATTCTACTTAGCTTCATCAGGATAAGACAACAGAAACAAACAGTAGTTTATGTGAAAAAAGTAAGGTAAGTTTGTTCATTGTGCTTCGCTCCATCAGGATGAGACAAAAGAAACAAACCGAAATCTGTGTGAAATAAGTAACATAAGTTTGTTTGTTCTACTTTGCTCCAACAAAGTTAGATAACAGAACCAAACAGTAGTTTATGTGAAACAAGTAAAGTAAATTTGTTCGTTCTAATTCGCTTCATCAGGATAAGACAACACAAACAAAGAGTAGTTTATGTGAAACTTGTAAGGTAAGTTTGTTCATTGTACTTTGCTCCATCAGGATAAGACAAGAGAAACAAAGAGTATTTGTGTGAAATAATTAACAAATGTTTGTTTGTTCTACTTCGCTCCAACAAAGTAAGACAACAGAACCAAACAGTAGGTTATGTGAAACAAGTAAAGAAAGTTGGTTCATTGTACTTCGCTCCATCAGGATAAGACAACAGAACCAAACAGTAGTTTATGTGAAACAAGTAAAGTAAGTTTGTTCGTTGTACTTCGCTTCCTCAGGATAAGACAACAGAAACAAACAGTAGTTAATGTGAAACAAGTCAGAGAAGTTTCTTCGTTCTACCTCACTTCATCAGGATAAGACAACAGAAACAAGCAGTAGTTTATGTGAAACAAGTAAGGTAAGTTTCCTCGTTCTACTTTGCTTCATCAGGATCAGCCAACAGAAACAAACAGTAGTTTATGTGAAAAAAGTAAGGTAAGTTTGTTAGTTCTACTTCGCTTCATCAGGATAAGACAACAGAAACAAACAGTAGGTTATGTGAAACAAGTAAAATAAGTTTGTTCGTACTACTTCGCTTCATCAGGATAAGACAAAACAAACAAACAGTAGTTTATGTGAAACAAGTCAGGTATGTTTGTTCATTGTACTTCGTTCCATCAGGATAAGACAACAGAAACAATCAGTAATTTCTGTGAAATAAGTAACATAAGTTTGGTTTTCTACTTAGCCACAACAGAGTAAGACACCAGCACAATCAGTAGGTTATGTGAAACACTAAAAGAAGTTTGTTCATTCTACTTCACTTCATCAGGATAACACAACAGAAACAAACAGTAGTTTATGTAAAACAAGTAAGGTTAGTTTGTTCGTTCTACTTCGCTTCATCAGGATAAGACAACAGAAACAAACAGTAGTTTATGTGAAAAAAGTAAGGTAAGTTTGTTCATTGTGCTTCGCTCTATCAGGATGAGACAAAAGAAAAAAACCGAAATTTCTGTGAAATAAGTAACATAAGTTTGTTTGTTCTACTTTGCTCCAACAAAGTTAGACAACAGAACCAAACATTAGTTTATGTGAAACAAGTAAAGTAAATTCGTTCGTTCTACTTCACTTCATGAGGATAAGACAACACAAACAAACAGTAGTTTATGTGAAACACGTAAGGTAAGTTTGTTCATTGTACTTTGCTCCATCAGGATAATACATGAGAAACAAATAGTATTTGTGTGAAATAATTAACAAAAGTTTGTTTGTTCTACTTCGCTTCAACAGAGTAAGACAACAGAACCAAACAGTAGGTTATGTGAAACAAGTAAAGTAAGTTGGTTCATTGTACTTCGCTCCATCAGGATAAGACAACAGAACCAAACAGTAGTTTATGTGAAACAAGTAAAGTAAGTTTGTTCGTTATACTTCGCTTCCTCAGGATAAGCAAACAGAAACAAACAGTAGTTAATGTGAAAC
>CM070792.1:0-56745 GCA_036346955.1 Dipus sagitta
AGGCGCCCCAGGCCATCCACGGGCGACTGCACTTCCCAGGCCGCCTGTGTTCAAGGAATTCTGAAGGATGAGTTGCAGGCGCCAAACCGTGGTTCGCGCTCTGCGAGTGAACAAAGCAAGTGTGGAGAGGGACCTCGCCCCACGCTCACCTGCATTGCCCACGGTCCCGCACACGTGCCTCCCGAGCCTCGCCCGCCTCCAGCACACGCATGGCGACCCGTCCACCTCAGGGCGGTGGAGATATACCACGTATCACTATCCACTTCATCCGTGCACTGTAGCTGGCTCAGCGGGACGGCTGAGGGACTTGAGCGGGGTGGGACGTGTGGAGCGCTCTCTCTTTCTTCCCTTGAGCTCTGGGAGTCAGTCGTCAGGGAGCGGGCCTGAGGGCACTAGAGCAGAAGCCCCGCCTACCCCCACTGAAGTGTCCTGCTCCTGCCCCCGCTCCTGCTTCCAGGGGCCCTCTCATTCTCTCCCCCTCTCTTCCCCACGGAGGTCCAGCTCGGGGAAGTAACGGGCTGCAGGGCCCTCTGCAGGGTACCAAAGACCTAGACAAGGAGGGGGCGGCACTTGCCGCGCCCAGGACCCGCATAGCTCTGGAGGGAAACGTGGGTTTCTTTCCTGCCCCCTTGCAACTCCTTAGGGAAAGCCGAGGACTCGGGGTATAGAGCGCCCAGCAAAGCCCTCGGAAGGTGCCCCACGTGAGGCCCCGTGTGGAGAACAAAGGGCACAGTTAAGAGAGGGTCCTTAGAAATCAGGAATCTCCCTGAGAGCAGGAGTGCTCAGGCCAGTGTGGGGTGTTGGGAGCCTGGGGGAAAGGGCAGGCAGCTGCCTTGAGCAAGCACCTGGGTTTGGTCTATGAGGGCGGGTCCTGGGGCGGGGAGACGCATGGGTGTCCACAATCCCAGGAGGCCGTGGCGCTGGGTGGGGACTGGGGATTTCAGACCTGGCTCGACCGAGCAGCTGAAGGAAGGGCTTCCCTCGTGTCCTGTGCACGCTTGCGCTGCCCAGGCTCCCTTGTGGCCCTCCACTCTGTGCATCGCAGTCAGGGCTTGGTTTTCCGCTATGGATGGCCGAAGCAGGTCCACGGAACCCCGACGCCAGAGGGTGGCGTGGCTTCCACAACAGAGGCAGGCCCTCCTGGCAACTTTCCGCCTGAATCCTTACCCAGGCATCACCGAGAGGGAAAGACTGGCCGGAGAACTTGGAGTCCCAGAGCCTCGCATACACACCTGGTTTCAGAACCAAAGAAGCCTGCAGAAGAGGCAGAGCCTGCCCTTTGCCCGAGGCCACTGTGCCCAAGAGCCCCGCCCGCCCCAGGGGGTGCCTGCGCCACGGGCCCCTCGAGGTTCCTGTCGAGGAGGGAGAAGGCAGCGCACCCGCGTAGATCCGGCTCAAGCTGGGATTCTGATGGGAGCCTTTCAGAGGAATCGATTCCCTGGCATTGCCGCCCGGGAAGAACTGGCCCGAAAGACAGGGCTCCCCGAGGACAGGATCCAGGTGTGGTTTCAGAACCGACGAGCTCGCCACCCGGGCCGGGAACCGCCGAAAGTGAGGATGCCGCCTTCACCCGCCGCCTCTCTGCCTCTGCCTGAGCATCCGCCACAGCAGGCGGAGGCGTCTGCAGCGGTGTCTCCAGCTCCGCCTCCAGCTCGGCTTCCCGATTCTCCGCGGATCTTCAACAGTGCCAGCGGCCTCGTCGCCACGCCAGGGATGGAGCCCTCCATGCCACAGGCACCGCTCTGGGGCCCATGCCAAGGAAGAGCCCAGCCTGCAGTGGGCAGTGAGCAAGCCAGCCCGGCGGCTGTGCCTGCCACCTTCTGTGCGCCTCTGCCGCACCCCGCTGAGCACTCACAGCAGCGAGGGCGAGCCTCCGGGGCTCTGGCTGGACCGGACCCTGCCCTTCTGAAGCAAGGGTCCACACAGGGACCCCCGGTCGCATCTTGGCCCGGGCCTGCAGGAGAAGCGTCCCTGGGCTGGCCGCAGAAGTCACAGCCAGGCTCCTGGGCCAGCCGCACGCCCCCACTGACTACGTGGGGGCCGCCTGGGATTGGCCCTGCTGGAGTGCCTCCAGAGCAAGCCAAGGCAGACCCCGGACTCGTCGGCCTTCTAGATGCGTTCCTGTCTGGGGCTGACTTCCAGGCAGAGGCAGTCGACCTTCAGGCTCCAGAGGCACTGCAGGAGGAGAGGCCCGCAACGCCACCACCGCCCCTGGATGAGGAGGAATTTCAGGCCCTCCTGGACATGCTCTGCAGCTCCCCCTGATGCCTCACACTCAGCAAGCCCACAGCCCAGCTCCCTCCAGCCCCGACTGCCTCCCGCAAAGTGACTTGTGTGCGCCATCCCCGCCCAGCAGGAGGTCTCAGACGGGAGGCCTGACATCCTTGGGGACCCGCAAAGGGGAAGGACCTGGAAGCTACTGGCACCCGGCGGACCAGGAAGCCAGAACCTTCGACTCCTGTGCGTGTTAAGCCCCCCAGCACGCTCACCCTGGTGTGTTCCGAACTCACACCCTTTAGCTGTCTGTCAGCCAGAGTAAGGGGAGAGTGGACGGCAATGAGCGTGTGCTCAGTGGAGCGGCTGCGGTGCGGTGTGGCGCGGTGCGGCTTGGGGCCCCGGGATAACAGGGCCCAAGAGCATAAGTGGACTTTGGTGGGCTTGGAGCCCTGGCAGAACACACAGCCGCCCAAGGACCGCCGCTGGCTGGGGAAAGCACGCCGCAGGCCACTCGCTTACTTCCCACCTCAATTCCATCGATGCACTGTCATTTGGGACTGGCAGAGCCTTAGGCAAAGGGGCGATCATGCCGGTCCTCTGAAACTTCCTTCCTTGAGGCCTCCCCAATACGGGCTCTGAGACAACTGGCGGGCTGCCCTCTTCCAGAAGGAGAGGCACGACGTGGCGATGGTGGGGTCCCGGCGCGGGACTATGCCTGAGGAGCAGGAGCGGGATGCCTAGGCGAAGGACATGCAAATGGCTTCAGTTCGTTGGGGCGGGTGCCCGGGGACACCCCTGCAAAGCAGTAGCCCACCGCTGCCATTTCCCAGGGCCTCTATGTCACAAGAGGGTCAGCCTCCCCAAAGGCGCCCCAGGCCATCCACAGGCGACTGCACTTCCCAGGCCGCCTGTGTTCAAGGAATTCTGAAGGATGAGTTGCAGGCGCCAAACCGTGGTTCGCGCTCTGCGAGTGAACAAAGCAAGTGTGGAGACGGACCTCGCCCCACGCTCACCTGCATTGCCCACGGGTCCCGCACACGTGCCTCCCGAGCCTCGCCCGCCTCCAGCACACGCATGGCGACCCGTCCACCTCAGGGCGGTGGAGATATACCCCGAATCCTCTCCCCTTCCTCCGTGCACTGTACTGGCTCAGCTGGACGCGTGTGTGACTTTGATCGGGGTGGGGACGTGGAGCGCTCTCTCTTTCTCCCTTGAGCTCTGGGAGTCAGTCGTCAGGGGAGCGGGCCTGAGGGCACTAGAGCAGAAGCCCCGCCTACCCCCACTGAAGTGTCCTGCTCCTGCCCCCGCTCCTGCTTCCAGGGGCCCTCTCATTCTCTCCCCTCTCTTCCCCACGGAGGTCCAGCTCGGGGAAGTAACGGGCTGCAGGGCCCTCTGCAGGGTACCAAAGACCTAGACAAGGAGGGGCGGCACTTGCCGCGCCCAGGACCCGCATAGCTCTGGAGGGAAACGTGGGTTTCTTTCCTGCCCCCTTGCAACTCCTTAGGGAAAGCCGAGGACTCGGGGTATAGAGCGCCCAGCAAAGCCCTCGGAAGGTGCCCCACGTGAGGCCCCGTGTGGAGAACAAAGGGCACAGTTAAGAGAGGGTCCTTAGAAATCAGGAATCTCCCTGAGAGCAGGAGTGCTCAGGCCAGTGTGGGGTGTTGGGAGCCTGGGGGAAAGGGCAGGCAGCTGCCTTGAGCAAGCACCTGGGTTTGGTCTATGAGGGCGGGTCCTGGGGCGGGGAGACGCATGGGTGTCCACAATCCCAGGAGGCCGTGGCGCTGGGTGGGGACTGGGGATTTCAGACCTGGCTCGACCGAGCAGCTGAAGGAAGGGCTTCCCTCGTGTCCTGTGCACGCTTGCGCTGCCCAGCTCCCTTGTGGCCCTCCACTCTGTGCATCGCAGTCAGGGCTTGGTTTTCCGCTATGGATGGCCGAAGCAGGTCCACGGAACCCCGACGCCAGAGGGTGGCGTGGCTTCCACAACAGAGGCAGGCCCTCCTGGCAACTTTCCGCCTGAATCCTTACCCAGGCATCACCGAGAGGGAAAGACTGGCCGGAGAACTTGGAGTCCCAGAGCCTCGCATACACACCTGGTTTCAGAACCAAAGAAGCCTGCAGAAGAGGCAGAGCCTGCCCTTTGCCCGAGGCCACTGTGCCCAAGAGCCCCGCCCGCCCCAGGGGGTGCCTGCGCCACGGGCCCCTCGAGGTTCCTGTCGAGGAGGGAGAAGGCAGCGCACCCGCGTAGATCCGGCTCAAGCTGGGATTCTGATGGGAGCCTTTCAGAGGAATCGATTCCCTGGCATTGCCGCCCGGGAAGAACTGGCCCGAAAGACAGGGCTCCCCGAGGACAGGATCCAGGTGTGGTTTCAGAACCGACGAGCTCGCCACCCGGGCCGGGAACCGCCGAAAGTGAGGATGCCGCCTTCACCCGCCGCCTCTCTGCCTCTGCCTGAGCATCCGCCACAGCAGGCGGAGGCGTCTGCAGCGGTGTCTCCAGCTCCGCCTCCAGCTCGGCTTCCCGATTCTCCGCGGATCTTCAACAGTGCCAGCGGCCTCGTCGCCACGCCAGGGATGGAGCCCTCCATGCCACAGGCACCGCTCTGGGGCCCATGCCAAGGAAGAGCCCAGCCTGCAGTGGGCAGTGAGCAAGCCAGCCCGGCGGCTGTGCCTGCCACCTTCTGTGCGCCTCTGCCGCACCCCGCTGAGCACTCACAGCAGCGAGGGCGAGCCTCCGGGGCTCTGGCTGGACCGGACCCTGCCCTTCTGAAGCAAGGGTCCACACAGGGACCCCCGGTCGCATCTTGGCCCGGGCCTGCAGGAGAAGCGTCCCTGGGCTGGCCGCAGAAGTCACAGCCAGGCTCCTGGGCCAGCCGCACGCCCCCACTGACTACGTGGGGGCCGCCTGGGATTGGCCCTGCTGGAGTGCCTCCAGAGCAAGCCAAGGCAGACCCCGGACTCGTCGGCCTTCTAGATGCGTTCCTGTCTGGGGCTGACTTCCAGGCAGAGGCAGTCGACCTTCAGGCTCCAGAGGCACTGCAGGAGGAGAGGCCCGCAACGCCACCACCGCCCCTGGATGAGGAGGAATTTCAGGCCCTCCTGGACATGCTCTGCAGCTCCCCCTGATGCCTCACACTCAGCAAGCCCACAGCCCAGCTCCCTCCAGCCCCGACTGCCTCCCGCAAAGTGACTTGTGTGCGCCATCCCCGCCCAGCAGGAGGTCTCAGACGGGAGGCCTGACATCCTTGGGGACCCGCAAAGGGGAAGGACCTGGAAGCTACTGGCACCCGGCGGACCAGGAAGCCAGAACCTTCGACTCCTGTGCGTGTTAAGCCCCCCAGCACGCTCACCCTGGTGTGTTCCGAACTCACACCCTTTAGCTGTCTGTCAGCCAGAGTAAGGGGAGAGTGGACGGCAATGAGCGTGTGCTCAGTGGAGCGGCTGCGGTGCGGTGTGGCGCGGTGCGGCTTGGGGCCCCGGGATAACAGGGCCCAAGAGCATAAGTGGACTTTGGTGGGCTTGGAGCCCTGGCAGAACACACAGCCGCCCAAGGACCGCCGCTGGCTGGGGAAAGCACGCCGCAGGCCACTCGCTTACTTCCCACCTCAATTCCATCGATGCACTGTCATTTGGGACTGGCAGAGCCTTAGGCAAAGGGGCGATCATGCCGGTCCTCTGAAACTTCCTTCCTTGAGGCCTCCCCAATACGGGCTCTGAGACAACTGGCGGGCTGCCCTCTTCCAGAAGGAGAGGCACGACGTGGCGATGGTGGGGTCCCGGCGCGGGACTATGCCTGAGGAGCAGGAGCGGGATGCCTAGGCGAAGGACATGCAAATGGCTTCAGTTCGTTGGGGCGGGTGCCCGGGGACACCCCTGCAAAGCAGTAGCCCACCGCTGCCATTTCCCAGGGCCTCTATGTCACAAGAGGGTCAGCCTCCCCAAAGGCGCCCCAGGCCATCCACAGGCGACTGCACTTCCCAGGCCGCCTGTGTTCAAGGAATTCTGAAGGATGAGTTGCAGGCGCCAAACCGTGGTTCGCGCTCTGCGAGTGAACAAAGCAAGTGTGGAGACGGACCTCGCCCCACGCTCACCTGCATTGCCCACGGGTCCCGCACACGTGCCTCCCGAGCCTCGCCCGCCTCCAGCACACGCATGGCGACCCGTCCACCTCAGGGCGGTGGAGATATACCCCGAATCCTCTCCCCTTCCTCCGTGCACTGTACTGGCTCAGCTGGACGCGTGTGTGACTTTGATCGGGGTGGGGACGTGGAGCGCTCTCTCTTTCTCCCTTGAGCTCTGGGAGTCAGTCGTCAGGGGAGCGGGCCTGAGGGCACTAGAGCAGAAGCCCCGCCTACCCCCACTGAAGTGTCCTGCTCCTGCCCCCGCTCCTGCTTCCAGGGGCCCTCTCATTCTCTCCCCTCTCTTCCCCACGGAGGTCCAGCTCGGGGAAGTAACGGGCTGCAGGGCCCTCTGCAGGGTACCAAAGACCTAGACAAGGAGGGGCGGCACTTGCCGCGCCCAGGACCCGCATAGCTCTGGAGGGAAACGTGGGTTTCTTTCCTGCCCCCTTGCAACTCCTTAGGGAAAGCCGAGGACTCGGGGTATAGAGCGCCCAGCAAAGCCCTCGGAAGGTGCCCCACGTGAGGCCCCGTGTGGAGAACAAAGGGCACAGTTAAGAGAGGGTCCTTAGAAATCAGGAATCTCCCTGAGAGCAGGAGTGCTCAGGCCAGTGTGGGGTGTTGGGAGCCTGGGGGAAAGGGCAGGCAGCTGCCTTGAGCAAGCACCTGGGTTTGGTCTATGAGGGCGGGTCCTGGGGCGGGGAGACGCATGGGTGTCCACAATCCCAGGAGGCCGTGGCGCTGGGTGGGGACTGGGGATTTCAGACCTGGCTCGACCGAGCAGCTGAAGGAAGGGCTTCCCTCGTGTCCTGTGCACGCTTGCGCTGCCCAGCTCCCTTGTGGCCCTCCACTCTGTGCATCGCAGTCAGGGCTTGGTTTTCCGCTATGGATGGCCGAAGCAGGTCCACGGAACCCCGACGCCAGAGGGTGGCGTGGCTTCCACAACAGAGGCAGGCCCTCCTGGCAACTTTCCGCCTGAATCCTTACCCAGGCATCACCGAGAGGGAAAGACTGGCCGGAGAACTTGGAGTCCCAGAGCCTCGCATACACACCTGGTTTCAGAACCAAAGAAGCCTGCAGAAGAGGCAGAGCCTGCCCTTTGCCCGAGGCCACTGTGCCCAAGAGCCCCGCCCGCCCCAGGGGGTGCCTGCGCCACGGGCCCCTCGAGGTTCCTGTCGAGGAGGGAGAAGGCAGCGCACCCGCGTAGATCCGGCTCAAGCTGGGATTCTGATGGGAGCCTTTCAGAGGAATCGATTCCCTGGCATTGCCGCCCGGGAAGAACTGGCCCGAAAGACAGGGCTCCCCGAGGACAGGATCCAGGTGTGGTTTCAGAACCGACGAGCTCGCCACCCGGGCCGGGAACCGCCGAAAGTGAGGATGCCGCCTTCACCCGCCGCCTCTCTGCCTCTGCCTGAGCATCCGCCACAGCAGGCGGAGGCGTCTGCAGCGGTGTCTCCAGCTCCGCCTCCAGCTCGGCTTCCCGATTCTCCGCGGATCTTCAACAGTGCCAGCGGCCTCGTCGCCACGCCAGGGATGGAGCCCTCCATGCCACAGGCACCGCTCTGGGGCCCATGCCAAGGAAGAGCCCAGCCTGCAGTGGGCAGTGAGCAAGCCAGCCCGGCGGCTGTGCCTGCCACCTTCTGTGCGCCTCTGCCGCACCCCGCTGAGCACTCACAGCAGCGAGGGCGAGCCTCCGGGGCTCTGGCTGGACCGGACCCTGCCCTTCTGAAGCAAGGGTCCACACAGGGACCCCCGGTCGCATCTTGGCCCGGGCCTGCAGGAGAAGCGTCCCTGGGCTGGCCGCAGAAGTCACAGCCAGGCTCCTGGGCCAGCCGCACGCCCCCACTGACTACGTGGGGGCCGCCTGGGATTGGCCCTGCTGGAGTGCCTCCAGAGCAAGCCAAGGCAGACCCCGGACTCGTCGGCCTTCTAGATGCGTTCCTGTCTGGGGCTGACTTCCAGGCAGAGGCAGTCGACCTTCAGGCTCCAGAGGCACTGCAGGAGGAGAGGCCCGCAACGCCACCACCGCCCCTGGATGAGGAGGAATTTCAGGCCCTCCTGGACATGCTCTGCAGCTCCCCCTGATGCCTCACACTCAGCAAGCCCACAGCCCAGCTCCCTCCAGCCCCGACTGCCTCCCGCAAAGTGACTTGTGTGCGCCATCCCCGCCCAGCAGGAGGTCTCAGACGGGAGGCCTGACATCCTTGGGGACCCGCAAAGGGGAAGGACCTGGAAGCTACTGGCACCCGGCGGACCAGGAAGCCAGAACCTTCGACTCCTGTGCGTGTTAAGCCCCCCAGCACGCTCACCCTGGTGTGTTCCGAACTCACACCCTTTAGCTGTCTGTCAGCCAGAGTAAGGGGAGAGTGGACGGCAATGAGCGTGTGCTCAGTGGAGCGGCTGCGGTGCGGTGTGGCGCGGTGCGGCTTGGGGCCCCGGGATAACAGGGCCCAAGAGCATAAGTGGACTTTGGTGGGCTTGGAGCCCTGGCAGAACACACAGCCGCCCAAGGACCGCCGCTGGCTGGGGAAAGCACGCCGCAGGCCACTCGCTTACTTCCCACCTCAATTCCATCGATGCACTGTCATTTGGGACTGGCAGAGCCTTAGGCAAAGGGGCGATCATGCCGGTCCTCTGAAACTTCCTTCCTTGAGGCCTCCCCAATACGGGCTCTGAGACAACTGGCGGGCTGCCCTCTTCCAGAAGGAGAGGCACGACGTGGCGATGGTGGGGTCCCGGCGCGGGACTATGCCTGAGGAGCAGGAGCGGGATGCCTAGGCGAAGGACATGCAAATGGCTTCAGTTCGTTGGGGCGGGTGCCCGGGGACACCCCTGCAAAGCAGTAGCCCACCGCTGCCATTTCCCAGGGCCTCTATGTCACAAGAGGGTCAGCCTCCCCAAAGGCGCCCCAGGCCATCCACAGGCGACTGCACTTCCCAGGCCGCCTGTGTTCAAGGAATTCTGAAGGATGAGTTGCAGGCGCCAAACCGTGGTTCGCGCTCTGCGAGTGAACAAAGCAAGTGTGGAGACGGACCTCGCCCCACGCTCACCTGCATTGCCCACGGGTCCCGCACACGTGCCTCCCGAGCCTCGCCCGCCTCCAGCACACGCATGGCGACCCGTCCACCTCAGGGCGGTGGAGATATACCCCGAATCCTCTCCCCTTCCTCCGTGCACTGTACTGGCTCAGCTGGACGCGTGTGTGACTTTGATCGGGGTGGGGACGTGGAGCGCTCTCTCTTTCTCCCTTGAGCTCTGGGAGTCAGTCGTCAGGGGAGCGGGCCTGAGGGCACTAGAGCAGAAGCCCCGCCTACCCCCACTGAAGTGTCCTGCTCCTGCCCCCGCTCCTGCTTCCAGGGGCCCTCTCATTCTCTCCCCTCTCTTCCCCACGGAGGTCCAGCTCGGGGAAGTAACGGGCTGCAGGGCCCTCTGCAGGGTACCAAAGACCTAGACAAGGAGGGGCGGCACTTGCCGCGCCCAGGACCCGCATAGCTCTGGAGGGAAACGTGGGTTTCTTTCCTGCCCCCTTGCAACTCCTTAGGGAAAGCCGAGGACTCGGGGTATAGAGCGCCCAGCAAAGCCCTCGGAAGGTGCCCCACGTGAGGCCCCGTGTGGAGAACAAAGGGCACAGTTAAGAGAGGGTCCTTAGAAATCAGGAATCTCCCTGAGAGCAGGAGTGCTCAGGCCAGTGTGGGGTGTTGGGAGCCTGGGGGAAAGGGCAGGCAGCTGCCTTGAGCAAGCACCTGGGTTTGGTCTATGAGGGCGGGTCCTGGGGCGGGGAGACGCATGGGTGTCCACAATCCCAGGAGGCCGTGGCGCTGGGTGGGGACTGGGGATTTCAGACCTGGCTCGACCGAGCAGCTGAAGGAAGGGCTTCCCTCGTGTCCTGTGCACGCTTGCGCTGCCCAGCTCCCTTGTGGCCCTCCACTCTGTGCATCGCAGTCAGGGCTTGGTTTTCCGCTATGGATGGCCGAAGCAGGTCCACGGAACCCCGACGCCAGAGGGTGGCGTGGCTTCCACAACAGAGGCAGGCCCTCCTGGCAACTTTCCGCCTGAATCCTTACCCAGGCATCACCGAGAGGGAAAGACTGGCCGGAGAACTTGGAGTCCCAGAGCCTCGCATACACACCTGGTTTCAGAACCAAAGAAGCCTGCAGAAGAGGCAGAGCCTGCCCTTTGCCCGAGGCCACTGTGCCCAAGAGCCCCGCCCGCCCCAGGGGGTGCCTGCGCCACGGGCCCCTCGAGGTTCCTGTCGAGGAGGGAGAAGGCAGCGCACCCGCGTAGATCCGGCTCAAGCTGGGATTCTGATGGGAGCCTTTCAGAGGAATCGATTCCCTGGCATTGCCGCCCGGGAAGAACTGGCCCGAAAGACAGGGCTCCCCGAGGACAGGATCCAGGTGTGGTTTCAGAACCGACGAGCTCGCCACCCGGGCCGGGAACCGCCGAAAGTGAGGATGCCGCCTTCACCCGCCGCCTCTCTGCCTCTGCCTGAGCATCCGCCACAGCAGGCGGAGGCGTCTGCAGCGGTGTCTCCAGCTCCGCCTCCAGCTCGGCTTCCCGATTCTCCGCGGATCTTCAACAGTGCCAGCGGCCTCGTCGCCACGCCAGGGATGGAGCCCTCCATGCCACAGGCACCGCTCTGGGGCCCATGCCAAGGAAGAGCCCAGCCTGCAGTGGGCAGTGAGCAAGCCAGCCCGGCGGCTGTGCCTGCCACCTTCTGTGCGCCTCTGCCGCACCCCGCTGAGCACTCACAGCAGCGAGGGCGAGCCTCCGGGGCTCTGGCTGGACCGGACCCTGCCCTTCTGAAGCAAGGGTCCACACAGGGACCCCCGGTCGCATCTTGGCCCGGGCCTGCAGGAGAAGCGTCCCTGGGCTGGCCGCAGAAGTCACAGCCAGGCTCCTGGGCCAGCCGCACGCCCCCACTGACTACGTGGGGGCCGCCTGGGATTGGCCCTGCTGGAGTGCCTCCAGAGCAAGCCAAGGCAGACCCCGGACTCGTCGGCCTTCTAGATGCGTTCCTGTCTGGGGCTGACTTCCAGGCAGAGGCAGTCGACCTTCAGGCTCCAGAGGCACTGCAGGAGGAGAGGCCCGCAACGCCACCACCGCCCCTGGATGAGGAGGAATTTCAGGCCCTCCTGGACATGCTCTGCAGCTCCCCCTGATGCCTCACACTCAGCAAGCCCACAGCCCAGCTCCCTCCAGCCCCGACTGCCTCCCGCAAAGTGACTTGTGTGCGCCATCCCCGCCCAGCAGGAGGTCTCAGACGGGAGGCCTGACATCCTTGGGGACCCGCAAAGGGGAAGGACCTGGAAGCTACTGGCACCCGGCGGACCAGGAAGCCAGAACCTTCGACTCCTGTGCGTGTTAAGCCCCCCAGCACGCTCACCCTGGTGTGTTCCGAACTCACACCCTTTAGCTGTCTGTCAGCCAGAGTAAGGGGAGAGTGGACGGCAATGAGCGTGTGCTCAGTGGAGCGGCTGCGGTGCGGTGTGGCGCGGTGCGGCTTGGGGCCCCGGGATAACAGGGCCCAAGAGCATAAGTGGACTTTGGTGGGCTTGGAGCCCTGGCAGAACACACAGCCGCCCAAGGACCGCCGCTGGCTGGGGAAAGCACGCCGCAGGCCACTCGCTTACTTCCCACCTCAATTCCATCGATGCACTGTCATTTGGGACTGGCAGAGCCTTAGGCAAAGGGGCGATCATGCCGGTCCTCTGAAACTTCCTTCCTTGAGGCCTCCCCAATACGGGCTCTGAGACAACTGGCGGGCTGCCCTCTTCCAGAAGGAGAGGCACGACGTGGCGATGGTGGGGTCCCGGCGCGGGACTATGCCTGAGGAGCAGGAGCGGGATGCCTAGGCGAAGGACATGCAAATGGCTTCAGTTCGTTGGGGCGGGTGCCCGGGGACACCCCTGCAAAGCAGTAGCCCACCGCTGCCATTTCCCAGGGCCTCTATGTCACAAGAGGGTCAGCCTCCCCAAAGGCGCCCCAGGCCATCCACAGGCGACTGCACTTCCCAGGCCGCCTGTGTTCAAGGAATTCTGAAGGATGAGTTGCAGGCGCCAAACCGTGGTTCGCGCTCTGCGAGTGAACAAAGCAAGTGTGGAGACGGACCTCGCCCCACGCTCACCTGCATTGCCCACGGGTCCCGCACACGTGCCTCCCGAGCCTCGCCCGCCTCCAGCACACGCATGGCGACCCGTCCACCTCAGGGCGGTGGAGATATACCCCGAATCCTCTCCCCTTCCTCCGTGCACTGTACTGGCTCAGCTGGACGCGTGTGTGACTTTGATCGGGGTGGGGACGTGGAGCGCTCTCTCTTTCTCCCTTGAGCTCTGGGAGTCAGTCGTCAGGGGAGCGGGCCTGAGGGCACTAGAGCAGAAGCCCCGCCTACCCCCACTGAAGTGTCCTGCTCCTGCCCCCGCTCCTGCTTCCAGGGGCCCTCTCATTCTCTCCCCTCTCTTCCCCACGGAGGTCCAGCTCGGGGAAGTAACGGGCTGCAGGGCCCTCTGCAGGGTACCAAAGACCTAGACAAGGAGGGGCGGCACTTGCCGCGCCCAGGACCCGCATAGCTCTGGAGGGAAACGTGGGTTTCTTTCCTGCCCCCTTGCAACTCCTTAGGGAAAGCCGAGGACTCGGGGTATAGAGCGCCCAGCAAAGCCCTCGGAAGGTGCCCCACGTGAGGCCCCGTGTGGAGAACAAAGGGCACAGTTAAGAGAGGGTCCTTAGAAATCAGGAATCTCCCTGAGAGCAGGAGTGCTCAGGCCAGTGTGGGGTGTTGGGAGCCTGGGGGAAAGGGCAGGCAGCTGCCTTGAGCAAGCACCTGGGTTTGGTCTATGAGGGCGGGTCCTGGGGCGGGGAGACGCATGGGTGTCCACAATCCCAGGAGGCCGTGGCGCTGGGTGGGGACTGGGGATTTCAGACCTGGCTCGACCGAGCAGCTGAAGGAAGGGCTTCCCTCGTGTCCTGTGCACGCTTGCGCTGCCCAGCTCCCTTGTGGCCCTCCACTCTGTGCATCGCAGTCAGGGCTTGGTTTTCCGCTATGGATGGCCGAAGCAGGTCCACGGAACCCCGACGCCAGAGGGTGGCGTGGCTTCCACAACAGAGGCAGGCCCTCCTGGCAACTTTCCGCCTGAATCCTTACCCAGGCATCACCGAGAGGGAAAGACTGGCCGGAGAACTTGGAGTCCCAGAGCCTCGCATACACACCTGGTTTCAGAACCAAAGAAGCCTGCAGAAGAGGCAGAGCCTGCCCTTTGCCCGAGGCCACTGTGCCCAAGAGCCCCGCCCGCCCCAGGGGGTGCCTGCGCCACGGGCCCCTCGAGGTTCCTGTCGAGGAGGGAGAAGGCAGCGCACCCGCGTAGATCCGGCTCAAGCTGGGATTCTGATGGGAGCCTTTCAGAGGAATCGATTCCCTGGCATTGCCGCCCGGGAAGAACTGGCCCGAAAGACAGGGCTCCCCGAGGACAGGATCCAGGTGTGGTTTCAGAACCGACGAGCTCGCCACCCGGGCCGGGAACCGCCGAAAGTGAGGATGCCGCCTTCACCCGCCGCCTCTCTGCCTCTGCCTGAGCATCCGCCACAGCAGGCGGAGGCGTCTGCAGCGGTGTCTCCAGCTCCGCCTCCAGCTCGGCTTCCCGATTCTCCGCGGATCTTCAACAGTGCCAGCGGCCTCGTCGCCACGCCAGGGATGGAGCCCTCCATGCCACAGGCACCGCTCTGGGGCCCATGCCAAGGAAGAGCCCAGCCTGCAGTGGGCAGTGAGCAAGCCAGCCCGGCGGCTGTGCCTGCCACCTTCTGTGCGCCTCTGCCGCACCCCGCTGAGCACTCACAGCAGCGAGGGCGAGCCTCCGGGGCTCTGGCTGGACCGGACCCTGCCCTTCTGAAGCAAGGGTCCACACAGGGACCCCCGGTCGCATCTTGGCCCGGGCCTGCAGGAGAAGCGTCCCTGGGCTGGCCGCAGAAGTCACAGCCAGGCTCCTGGGCCAGCCGCACGCCCCCACTGACTACGTGGGGGCCGCCTGGGATTGGCCCTGCTGGAGTGCCTCCAGAGCAAGCCAAGGCAGACCCCGGACTCGTCGGCCTTCTAGATGCGTTCCTGTCTGGGGCTGACTTCCAGGCAGAGGCAGTCGACCTTCAGGCTCCAGAGGCACTGCAGGAGGAGAGGCCCGCAACGCCACCACCGCCCCTGGATGAGGAGGAATTTCAGGCCCTCCTGGACATGCTCTGCAGCTCCCCCTGATGCCTCACACTCAGCAAGCCCACAGCCCAGCTCCCTCCAGCCCCGACTGCCTCCCGCAAAGTGACTTGTGTGCGCCATCCCCGCCCAGCAGGAGGTCTCAGACGGGAGGCCTGACATCCTTGGGGACCCGCAAAGGGGAAGGACCTGGAAGCTACTGGCACCCGGCGGACCAGGAAGCCAGAACCTTCGACTCCTGTGCGTGTTAAGCCCCCCAGCACGCTCACCCTGGTGTGTTCCGAACTCACACCCTTTAGCTGTCTGTCAGCCAGAGTAAGGGGAGAGTGGACGGCAATGAGCGTGTGCTCAGTGGAGCGGCTGCGGTGCGGTGTGGCGCGGTGCGGCTTGGGGCCCCGGGATAACAGGGCCCAAGAGCATAAGTGGACTTTGGTGGGCTTGGAGCCCTGGCAGAACACACAGCCGCCCAAGGACCGCCGCTGGCTGGGGAAAGCACGCCGCAGGCCACTCGCTTACTTCCCACCTCAATTCCATCGATGCACTGTCATTTGGGACTGGCAGAGCCTTAGGCAAAGGGGCGATCATGCCGGTCCTCTGAAACTTCCTTCCTTGAGGCCTCCCCAATACGGGCTCTGAGACAACTGGCGGGCTGCCCTCTTCCAGAAGGAGAGGCACGACGTGGCGATGGTGGGGTCCCGGCGCGGGACTATGCCTGAGGAGCAGGAGCGGGATGCCTAGGCGAAGGACATGCAAATGGCTTCAGTTCGTTGGGGCGGGTGCCCGGGGACACCCCTGCAAAGCAGTAGCCCACCGCTGCCATTTCCCAGGGCCTCTATGTCACAAGAGGGTCAGCCTCCCCAAAGGCGCCCCAGGCCATCCACAGGCGACTGCACTTCCCAGGCCGCCTGTGTTCAAGGAATTCTGAAGGATGAGTTGCAGGCGCCAAACCGTGGTTCGCGCTCTGCGAGTGAACAAAGCAAGTGTGGAGACGGACCTCGCCCCACGCTCACCTGCATTGCCCACGGGTCCCGCACACGTGCCTCCCGAGCCTCGCCCGCCTCCAGCACACGCATGGCGACCCGTCCACCTCAGGGCGGTGGAGATATACCCCGAATCCTCTCCCCTTCCTCCGTGCACTGTACTGGCTCAGCTGGACGCGTGTGTGACTTTGATCGGGGTGGGGACGTGGAGCGCTCTCTCTTTCTCCCTTGAGCTCTGGGAGTCAGTCGTCAGGGGAGCGGGCCTGAGGGCACTAGAGCAGAAGCCCCGCCTACCCCCACTGAAGTGTCCTGCTCCTGCCCCCGCTCCTGCTTCCAGGGGCCCTCTCATTCTCTCCCCTCTCTTCCCCACGGAGGTCCAGCTCGGGGAAGTAACGGGCTGCAGGGCCCTCTGCAGGGTACCAAAGACCTAGACAAGGAGGGGCGGCACTTGCCGCGCCCAGGACCCGCATAGCTCTGGAGGGAAACGTGGGTTTCTTTCCTGCCCCCTTGCAACTCCTTAGGGAAAGCCGAGGACTCGGGGTATAGAGCGCCCAGCAAAGCCCTCGGAAGGTGCCCCACGTGAGGCCCCGTGTGGAGAACAAAGGGCACAGTTAAGAGAGGGTCCTTAGAAATCAGGAATCTCCCTGAGAGCAGGAGTGCTCAGGCCAGTGTGGGGTGTTGGGAGCCTGGGGGAAAGGGCAGGCAGCTGCCTTGAGCAAGCACCTGGGTTTGGTCTATGAGGGCGGGTCCTGGGGCGGGGAGACGCATGGGTGTCCACAATCCCAGGAGGCCGTGGCGCTGGGTGGGGACTGGGGATTTCAGACCTGGCTCGACCGAGCAGCTGAAGGAAGGGCTTCCCTCGTGTCCTGTGCACGCTTGCGCTGCCCAGCTCCCTTGTGGCCCTCCACTCTGTGCATCGCAGTCAGGGCTTGGTTTTCCGCTATGGATGGCCGAAGCAGGTCCACGGAACCCCGACGCCAGAGGGTGGCGTGGCTTCCACAACAGAGGCAGGCCCTCCTGGCAACTTTCCGCCTGAATCCTTACCCAGGCATCACCGAGAGGGAAAGACTGGCCGGAGAACTTGGAGTCCCAGAGCCTCGCATACACACCTGGTTTCAGAACCAAAGAAGCCTGCAGAAGAGGCAGAGCCTGCCCTTTGCCCGAGGCCACTGTGCCCAAGAGCCCCGCCCGCCCCAGGGGGTGCCTGCGCCACGGGCCCCTCGAGGTTCCTGTCGAGGAGGGAGAAGGCAGCGCACCCGCGTAGATCCGGCTCAAGCTGGGATTCTGATGGGAGCCTTTCAGAGGAATCGATTCCCTGGCATTGCCGCCCGGGAAGAACTGGCCCGAAAGACAGGGCTCCCCGAGGACAGGATCCAGGTGTGGTTTCAGAACCGACGAGCTCGCCACCCGGGCCGGGAACCGCCGAAAGTGAGGATGCCGCCTTCACCCGCCGCCTCTCTGCCTCTGCCTGAGCATCCGCCACAGCAGGCGGAGGCGTCTGCAGCGGTGTCTCCAGCTCCGCCTCCAGCTCGGCTTCCCGATTCTCCGCGGATCTTCAACAGTGCCAGCGGCCTCGTCGCCACGCCAGGGATGGAGCCCTCCATGCCACAGGCACCGCTCTGGGGCCCATGCCAAGGAAGAGCCCAGCCTGCAGTGGGCAGTGAGCAAGCCAGCCCGGCGGCTGTGCCTGCCACCTTCTGTGCGCCTCTGCCGCACCCCGCTGAGCACTCACAGCAGCGAGGGCGAGCCTCCGGGGCTCTGGCTGGACCGGACCCTGCCCTTCTGAAGCAAGGGTCCACACAGGGACCCCCGGTCGCATCTTGGCCCGGGCCTGCAGGAGAAGCGTCCCTGGGCTGGCCGCAGAAGTCACAGCCAGGCTCCTGGGCCAGCCGCACGCCCCCACTGACTACGTGGGGGCCGCCTGGGATTGGCCCTGCTGGAGTGCCTCCAGAGCAAGCCAAGGCAGACCCCGGACTCGTCGGCCTTCTAGATGCGTTCCTGTCTGGGGCTGACTTCCAGGCAGAGGCAGTCGACCTTCAGGCTCCAGAGGCACTGCAGGAGGAGAGGCCCGCAACGCCACCACCGCCCCTGGATGAGGAGGAATTTCAGGCCCTCCTGGACATGCTCTGCAGCTCCCCCTGATGCCTCACACTCAGCAAGCCCACAGCCCAGCTCCCTCCAGCCCCGACTGCCTCCCGCAAAGTGACTTGTGTGCGCCATCCCCGCCCAGCAGGAGGTCTCAGACGGGAGGCCTGACATCCTTGGGGACCCGCAAAGGGGAAGGACCTGGAAGCTACTGGCACCCGGCGGACCAGGAAGCCAGAACCTTCGACTCCTGTGCGTGTTAAGCCCCCCAGCACGCTCACCCTGGTGTGTTCCGAACTCACACCCTTTAGCTGTCTGTCAGCCAGAGTAAGGGGAGAGTGGACGGCAATGAGCGTGTGCTCAGTGGAGCGGCTGCGGTGCGGTGTGGCGCGGTGCGGCTTGGGGCCCCGGGATAACAGGGCCCAAGAGCATAAGTGGACTTTGGTGGGCTTGGAGCCCTGGCAGAACACACAGCCGCCCAAGGACCGCCGCTGGCTGGGGAAAGCACGCCGCAGGCCACTCGCTTACTTCCCACCTCAATTCCATCGATGCACTGTCATTTGGGACTGGCAGAGCCTTAGGCAAAGGGGCGATCATGCCGGTCCTCTGAAACTTCCTTCCTTGAGGCCTCCCCAATACGGGCTCTGAGACAACTGGCGGGCTGCCCTCTTCCAGAAGGAGAGGCACGACGTGGCGATGGTGGGGTCCCGGCGCGGGACTATGCCTGAGGAGCAGGAGCGGGATGCCTAGGCGAAGGACATGCAAATGGCTTCAGTTCGTTGGGGCGGGTGCCCGGGGACACCCCTGCAAAGCAGTAGCCCACCGCTGCCATTTCCCAGGGCCTCTATGTCACAAGAGGGTCAGCCTCCCCAAAGGCGCCCCAGGCCATCCACAGGCGACTGCACTTCCCAGGCCGCCTGTGTTCAAGGAATTCTGAAGGATGAGTTGCAGGCGCCAAACCGTGGTTCGCGCTCTGCGAGTGAACAAAGCAAGTGTGGAGACGGACCTCGCCCCACGCTCACCTGCATTGCCCACGGGTCCCGCACACGTGCCTCCCGAGCCTCGCCCGCCTCCAGCACACGCATGGCGACCCGTCCACCTCAGGGCGGTGGAGATATACCCCGAATCCTCTCCCCTTCCTCCGTGCACTGTACTGGCTCAGCTGGACGCGTGTGTGACTTTGATCGGGGTGGGGACGTGGAGCGCTCTCTCTTTCTCCCTTGAGCTCTGGGAGTCAGTCGTCAGGGGAGCGGGCCTGAGGGCACTAGAGCAGAAGCCCCGCCTACCCCCACTGAAGTGTCCTGCTCCTGCCCCCGCTCCTGCTTCCAGGGGCCCTCTCATTCTCTCCCCTCTCTTCCCCACGGAGGTCCAGCTCGGGGAAGTAACGGGCTGCAGGGCCCTCTGCAGGGTACCAAAGACCTAGACAAGGAGGGGCGGCACTTGCCGCGCCCAGGACCCGCATAGCTCTGGAGGGAAACGTGGGTTTCTTTCCTGCCCCCTTGCAACTCCTTAGGGAAAGCCGAGGACTCGGGGTATAGAGCGCCCAGCAAAGCCCTCGGAAGGTGCCCCACGTGAGGCCCCGTGTGGAGAACAAAGGGCACAGTTAAGAGAGGGTCCTTAGAAATCAGGAATCTCCCTGAGAGCAGGAGTGCTCAGGCCAGTGTGGGGTGTTGGGAGCCTGGGGGAAAGGGCAGGCAGCTGCCTTGAGCAAGCACCTGGGTTTGGTCTATGAGGGCGGGTCCTGGGGCGGGGAGACGCATGGGTGTCCACAATCCCAGGAGGCCGTGGCGCTGGGTGGGGACTGGGGATTTCAGACCTGGCTCGACCGAGCAGCTGAAGGAAGGGCTTCCCTCGTGTCCTGTGCACGCTTGCGCTGCCCAGCTCCCTTGTGGCCCTCCACTCTGTGCATCGCAGTCAGGGCTTGGTTTTCCGCTATGGATGGCCGAAGCAGGTCCACGGAACCCCGACGCCAGAGGGTGGCGTGGCTTCCACAACAGAGGCAGGCCCTCCTGGCAACTTTCCGCCTGAATCCTTACCCAGGCATCACCGAGAGGGAAAGACTGGCCGGAGAACTTGGAGTCCCAGAGCCTCGCATACACACCTGGTTTCAGAACCAAAGAAGCCTGCAGAAGAGGCAGAGCCTGCCCTTTGCCCGAGGCCACTGTGCCCAAGAGCCCCGCCCGCCCCAGGGGGTGCCTGCGCCACGGGCCCCTCGAGGTTCCTGTCGAGGAGGGAGAAGGCAGCGCACCCGCGTAGATCCGGCTCAAGCTGGGATTCTGATGGGAGCCTTTCAGAGGAATCGATTCCCTGGCATTGCCGCCCGGGAAGAACTGGCCCGAAAGACAGGGCTCCCCGAGGACAGGATCCAGGTGTGGTTTCAGAACCGACGAGCTCGCCACCCGGGCCGGGAACCGCCGAAAGTGAGGATGCCGCCTTCACCCGCCGCCTCTCTGCCTCTGCCTGAGCATCCGCCACAGCAGGCGGAGGCGTCTGCAGCGGTGTCTCCAGCTCCGCCTCCAGCTCGGCTTCCCGATTCTCCGCGGATCTTCAACAGTGCCAGCGGCCTCGTCGCCACGCCAGGGATGGAGCCCTCCATGCCACAGGCACCGCTCTGGGGCCCATGCCAAGGAAGAGCCCAGCCTGCAGTGGGCAGTGAGCAAGCCAGCCCGGCGGCTGTGCCTGCCACCTTCTGTGCGCCTCTGCCGCACCCCGCTGAGCACTCACAGCAGCGAGGGCGAGCCTCCGGGGCTCTGGCTGGACCGGACCCTGCCCTTCTGAAGCAAGGGTCCACACAGGGACCCCCGGTCGCATCTTGGCCCGGGCCTGCAGGAGAAGCGTCCCTGGGCTGGCCGCAGAAGTCACAGC
Organism: Dipus sagitta; assembly: GCA_036346955.1. Classification (NCBI taxonomy): domain Eukaryota; kingdom Metazoa; phylum Chordata; class Mammalia; order Rodentia; family Dipodidae; genus Dipus; species Dipus sagitta. Next base: position 20,459 of record CM070792.1, read on the forward strand.
CAGGCTCCTGGGCCAGCCGCACGCCCCCACTGACTACGTGGGGGCCGCCTGGGATTGGCCCTGCTGGAGTGCCTCCAGAGCAAGCCAAGGCAGACCCCGGACTCGTCGGCCTTCTAGATGCGTTCCTGTCTGGGGCTGACTTCCAGGCAGAGGCAGTCGACCTTCAGGCTCCAGAGGCACTGCAGGAGGAGAGGCCCGCAACGCCACCACCGCCCCTGGATGAGGAGGAATTTCAGGCCCTCCTGGACATGCTCTGCAGCTCCCCCTGATGCCTCACACTCAGCAAGCCCACAGCCCAGCTCCCTCCAGCCCCGACTGCCTCCCGCAAAGTGACTTGTGTGCGCCATCCCCGCCCAGCAGGAGGTCTCAGACGGGAGGCCTGACATCCTTGGGGACCCGCAAAGGGGAAGGACCTGGAAGCTACTGGCACCCGGCGGACCAGGAAGCCAGAACCTTCGACTCCTGTGCGTGTTAAGCCCCCCAGCACGCTCACCCTGGTGTGTTCCGAACTCACACCCTTTAGCTGTCTGTCAGCCAGAGTAAGGGGAGAGTGGACGGCAATGAGCGTGTGCTCAGTGGAGCGGCTGCGGTGCGGTGTGGCGCGGTGCGGCTTGGGGCCCCGGGATAACAGGGCCCAAGAGCATAAGTGGACTTTGGTGGGCTTGGAGCCCTGGCAGAACACACAGCCGCCCAAGGACCGCCGCTGGCTGGGGAAAGCACGCCGCAGGCCACTCGCTTACTTCCCACCTCAATTCCATCGATGCACTGTCATTTGGGACTGGCAGAGCCTTAGGCAAAGGGGCGATCATGCCGGTCCTCTGAAACTTCCTTCCTTGAGGCCTCCCCAATACGGGCTCTGAGACAACTGGCGGGCTGCCCTCTTCCAGAAGGAGAGGCACGACGTGGCGATGGTGGGGTCCCGGCGCGGGACTATGCCTGAGGAGCAGGAGCGGGATGCCTAGGCGAAGGACATGCAAATGGCTTCAGTTCGTTGGGGCGGGTGCCCGGGGACACCCCTGCAAAGCAGTAGCCCACCGCTGCCATTTCCCAGGGCCTCTATGTCACAAGAGGGTCAGCCTCCCCAAAGGCGCCCCAGGCCATCCACAGGCGACTGCACTTCCCAGGCCGCCTGTGTTCAAGGAATTCTGAAGGATGAGTTGCAGGCGCCAAACCGTGGTTCGCGCTCTGCGAGTGAACAAAGCAAGTGTGGAGACGGACCTCGCCCCACGCTCACCTGCATTGCCCACGGGTCCCGCACACGTGCCTCCCGAGCCTCGCCCGCCTCCAGCACACGCATGGCGACCCGTCCACCTCAGGGCGGTGGAGATATACCCCGAATCCTCTCCCCTTCCTCCGTGCACTGTACTGGCTCAGCTGGACGCGTGTGTGACTTTGATCGGGGTGGGGACGTGGAGCGCTCTCTCTTTCTCCCTTGAGCTCTGGGAGTCAGTCGTCAGGGGAGCGGGCCTGAGGGCACTAGAGCAGAAGCCCCGCCTACCCCCACTGAAGTGTCCTGCTCCTGCCCCCGCTCCTGCTTCCAGGGGCCCTCTCATTCTCTCCCCTCTCTTCCCCACGGAGGTCCAGCTCGGGGAAGTAACGGGCTGCAGGGCCCTCTGCAGGGTACCAAAGACCTAGACAAGGAGGGGCGGCACTTGCCGCGCCCAGGACCCGCATAGCTCTGGAGGGAAACGTGGGTTTCTTTCCTGCCCCCTTGCAACTCCTTAGGGAAAGCCGAGGACTCGGGGTATAGAGCGCCCAGCAAAGCCCTCGGAAGGTGCCCCACGTGAGGCCCCGTGTGGAGAACAAAGGGCACAGTTAAGAGAGGGTCCTTAGAAATCAGGAATCTCCCTGAGAGCAGGAGTGCTCAGGCCAGTGTGGGGTGTTGGGAGCCTGGGGGAAAGGGCAGGCAGCTGCCTTGAGCAAGCACCTGGGTTTGGTCTATGAGGGCGGGTCCTGGGGCGGGGAGACGCATGGGTGTCCACAATCCCAGGAGGCCGTGGCGCTGGGTGGGGACTGGGGATTTCAGACCTGGCTCGACCGAGCAGCTGAAGGAAGGGCTTCCCTCGTGTCCTGTGCACGCTTGCGCTGCCCAGCTCCCTTGTGGCCCTCCACTCTGTGCATCGCAGTCAGGGCTTGGTTTTCCGCTATGGATGGCCGAAGCAGGTCCACGGAACCCCGACGCCAGAGGGTGGCGTGGCTTCCACAACAGAGGCAGGCCCTCCTGGCAACTTTCCGCCTGAATCCTTACCCAGGCATCACCGAGAGGGAAAGACTGGCCGGAGAACTTGGAGTCCCAGAGCCTCGCATACACACCTGGTTTCAGAACCAAAGAAGCCTGCAGAAGAGGCAGAGCCTGCCCTTTGCCCGAGGCCACTGTGCCCAAGAGCCCCGCCCGCCCCAGGGGGTGCCTGCGCCACGGGCCCCTCGAGGTTCCTGTCGAGGAGGGAGAAGGCAGCGCACCCGCGTAGATCCGGCTCAAGCTGGGATTCTGATGGGAGCCTTTCAGAGGAATCGATTCCCTGGCATTGCCGCCCGGGAAGAACTGGCCCGAAAGACAGGGCTCCCCGAGGACAGGATCCAGGTGTGGTTTCAGAACCGACGAGCTCGCCACCCGGGCCGGGAACCGCCGAAAGTGAGGATGCCGCCTTCACCCGCCGCCTCTCTGCCTCTGCCTGAGCATCCGCCACAGCAGGCGGAGGCGTCTGCAGCGGTGTCTCCAGCTCCGCCTCCAGCTCGGCTTCCCGATTCTCCGCGGATCTTCAACAGTGCCAGCGGCCTCGTCGCCACGCCAGGGATGGAGCCCTCCATGCCACAGGCACCGCTCTGGGGCCCATGCCAAGGAAGAGCCCAGCCTGCAGTGGGCAGTGAGCAAGCCAGCCCGGCGGCTGTGCCTGCCACCTTCTGTGCGCCTCTGCCGCACCCCGCTGAGCACTCACAGCAGCGAGGGCGAGCCTCCGGGGCTCTGGCTGGACCGGACCCTGCCCTTCTGAAGCAAGGGTCCACACAGGGACCCCCGGTCGCATCTTGGCCCGGGCCTGCAGGAGAAGCGTCCCTGGGCTGGCCGCAGAAGTCACAGCCAGGCTCCTGGGCCAGCCGCACGCCCCCACTGACTACGTGGGGGCCGCCTGGGATTGGCCCTGCTGGAGTGCCTCCAGAGCAAGCCAAGGCAGACCCCGGACTCGTCGGCCTTCTAGATGCGTTCCTGTCTGGGGCTGACTTCCAGGCAGAGGCAGTCGACCTTCAGGCTCCAGAGGCACTGCAGGAGGAGAGGCCCGCAACGCCACCACCGCCCCTGGATGAGGAGGAATTTCAGGCCCTCCTGGACATGCTCTGCAGCTCCCCCTGATGCCTCACACTCAGCAAGCCCACAGCCCAGCTCCCTCCAGCCCCGACTGCCTCCCGCAAAGTGACTTGTGTGCGCCATCCCCGCCCAGCAGGAGGTCTCAGACGGGAGGCCTGACATCCTTGGGGACCCGCAAAGGGGAAGGACCTGGAAGCTACTGGCACCCGGCGGACCAGGAAGCCAGAACCTTCGACTCCTGTGCGTGTTAAGCCCCCCAGCACGCTCACCCTGGTGTGTTCCGAACTCACACCCTTTAGCTGTCTGTCAGCCAGAGTAAGGGGAGAGTGGACGGCAATGAGCGTGTGCTCAGTGGAGCGGCTGCGGTGCGGTGTGGCGCGGTGCGGCTTGGGGCCCCGGGATAACAGGGCCCAAGAGCATAAGTGGACTTTGGTGGGCTTGGAGCCCTGGCAGAACACACAGCCGCCCAAGGACCGCCGCTGGCTGGGGAAAGCACGCCGCAGGCCACTCGCTTACTTCCCACCTCAATTCCATCGATGCACTGTCATTTGGGACTGGCAGAGCCTTAGGCAAAGGGGCGATCATGCCGGTCCTCTGAAACTTCCTTCCTTGAGGCCTCCCCAATACGGGCTCTGAGACAACTGGCGGGCTGCCCTCTTCCAGAAGGAGAGGCACGACGTGGCGATGGTGGGGTCCCGGCGCGGGACTATGCCTGAGGAGCAGGAGCGGGATGCCTAGGCGAAGGACATGCAAATGGCTTCAGTTCGTTGGGGCGGGTGCCCGGGGACACCCCTGCAAAGCAGTAGCCCACCGCTGCCATTTCCCAGGGCCTCTATGTCACAAGAGGGTCAGCCTCCCCAAAGGCGCCCCAGGCCATCCACAGGCGACTGCACTTCCCAGGCCGCCTGTGTTCAAGGAATTCTGAAGGATGAGTTGCAGGCGCCAAACCGTGGTTCGCGCTCTGCGAGTGAACAAAGCAAGTGTGGAGACGGACCTCGCCCCACGCTCACCTGCATTGCCCACGGGTCCCGCACACGTGCCTCCCGAGCCTCGCCCGCCTCCAGCACACGCATGGCGACCCGTCCACCTCAGGGCGGTGGAGATATACCCCGAATCCTCTCCCCTTCCTCCGTGCACTGTACTGGCTCAGCTGGACGCGTGTGTGACTTTGATCGGGGTGGGGACGTGGAGCGCTCTCTCTTTCTCCCTTGAGCTCTGGGAGTCAGTCGTCAGGGGAGCGGGCCTGAGGGCACTAGAGCAGAAGCCCCGCCTACCCCCACTGAAGTGTCCTGCTCCTGCCCCCGCTCCTGCTTCCAGGGGCCCTCTCATTCTCTCCCCTCTCTTCCCCACGGAGGTCCAGCTCGGGGAAGTAACGGGCTGCAGGGCCCTCTGCAGGGTACCAAAGACCTAGACAAGGAGGGGCGGCACTTGCCGCGCCCAGGACCCGCATAGCTCTGGAGGGAAACGTGGGTTTCTTTCCTGCCCCCTTGCAACTCCTTAGGGAAAGCCGAGGACTCGGGGTATAGAGCGCCCAGCAAAGCCCTCGGAAGGTGCCCCACGTGAGGCCCCGTGTGGAGAACAAAGGGCACAGTTAAGAGAGGGTCCTTAGAAATCAGGAATCTCCCTGAGAGCAGGAGTGCTCAGGCCAGTGTGGGGTGTTGGGAGCCTGGGGGAAAGGGCAGGCAGCTGCCTTGAGCAAGCACCTGGGTTTGGTCTATGAGGGCGGGTCCTGGGGCGGGGAGACGCATGGGTGTCCACAATCCCAGGAGGCCGTGGCGCTGGGTGGGGACTGGGGATTTCAGACCTGGCTCGACCGAGCAGCTGAAGGAAGGGCTTCCCTCGTGTCCTGTGCACGCTTGCGCTGCCCAGCTCCCTTGTGGCCCTCCACTCTGTGCATCGCAGTCAGGGCTTGGTTTTCCGCTATGGATGGCCGAAGCAGGTCCACGGAACCCCGACGCCAGAGGGTGGCGTGGCTTCCACAACAGAGGCAGGCCCTCCTGGCAACTTTCCGCCTGAATCCTTACCCAGGCATCACCGAGAGGGAAAGACTGGCCGGAGAACTTGGAGTCCCAGAGCCTCGCATACACACCTGGTTTCAGAACCAAAGAAGCCTGCAGAAGAGGCAGAGCCTGCCCTTTGCCCGAGGCCACTGTGCCCAAGAGCCCCGCCCGCCCCAGGGGGTGCCTGCGCCACGGGCCCCTCGAGGTTCCTGTCGAGGAGGGAGAAGGCAGCGCACCCGCGTAGATCCGGCTCAAGCTGGGATTCTGATGGGAGCCTTTCAGAGGAATCGATTCCCTGGCATTGCCGCCCGGGAAGAACTGGCCCGAAAGACAGGGCTCCCCGAGGACAGGATCCAGGTGTGGTTTCAGAACCGACGAGCTCGCCACCCGGGCCGGGAACCGCCGAAAGTGAGGATGCCGCCTTCACCCGCCGCCTCTCTGCCTCTGCCTGAGCATCCGCCACAGCAGGCGGAGGCGTCTGCAGCGGTGTCTCCAGCTCCGCCTCCAGCTCGGCTTCCCGATTCTCCGCGGATCTTCAACAGTGCCAGCGGCCTCGTCGCCACGCCAGGGATGGAGCCCTCCATGCCACAGGCACCGCTCTGGGGCCCATGCCAAGGAAGAGCCCAGCCTGCAGTGGGCAGTGAGCAAGCCAGCCCGGCGGCTGTGCCTGCCACCTTCTGTGCGCCTCTGCCGCACCCCGCTGAGCACTCACAGCAGCGAGGGCGAGCCTCCGGGGCTCTGGCTGGACCGGACCCTGCCCTTCTGAAGCAAGGGTCCACACAGGGACCCCCGGTCGCATCTTGGCCCGGGCCTGCAGGAGAAGCGTCCCTGGGCTGGCCGCAGAAGTCACAGCCAGGCTCCTGGGCCAGCCGCACGCCCCCACTGACTACGTGGGGGCCGCCTGGGATTGGCCCTGCTGGAGTGCCTCCAGAGCAAGCCAAGGCAGACCCCGGACTCGTCGGCCTTCTAGATGCGTTCCTGTCTGGGGCTGACTTCCAGGCAGAGGCAGTCGACCTTCAGGCTCCAGAGGCACTGCAGGAGGAGAGGCCCGCAACGCCACCACCGCCCCTGGATGAGGAGGAATTTCAGGCCCTCCTGGACATGCTCTGCAGCTCCCCCTGATGCCTCACACTCAGCAAGCCCACAGCCCAGCTCCCTCCAGCCCCGACTGCCTCCCGCAAAGTGACTTGTGTGCGCCATCCCCGCCCAGCAGGAGGTCTCAGACGGGAGGCCTGACATCCTTGGGGACCCGCAAAGGGGAAGGACCTGGAAGCTACTGGCACCCGGCGGACCAGGAAGCCAGAACCTTCGACTCCTGTGCGTGTTAAGCCCCCCAGCACGCTCACCCTGGTGTGTTCCGAACTCACACCCTTTAGCTGTCTGTCAGCCAGAGTAAGGGGAGAGTGGACGGCAATGAGCGTGTGCTCAGTGGAGCGGCTGCGGTGCGGTGTGGCGCGGTGCGGCTTGGGGCCCCGGGATAACAGGGCCCAAGAGCATAAGTGGACTTTGGTGGGCTTGGAGCCCTGGCAGAACACACAGCCGCCCAAGGACCGCCGCTGGCTGGGGAAAGCACGCCGCAGGCCACTCGCTTACTTCCCACCTCAATTCCATCGATGCACTGTCATTTGGGACTGGCAGAGCCTTAGGCAAAGGGGCGATCATGCCGGTCCTCTGAAACTTCCTTCCTTGAGGCCTCCCCAATACGGGCTCTGAGACAACTGGCGGGCTGCCCTCTTCCAGAAGGAGAGGCACGACGTGGCGATGGTGGGGTCCCGGCGCGGGACTATGCCTGAGGAGCAGGAGCGGGATGCCTAGGCGAAGGACATGCAAATGGCTTCAGTTCGTTGGGGCGGGTGCCCGGGGACACCCCTGCAAAGCAGTAGCCCACCGCTGCCATTTCCCAGGGCCTCTATGTCACAAGAGGGTCAGCCTCCCCAAAGGCGCCCCAGGCCATCCACAGGCGACTGCACTTCCCAGGCCGCCTGTGTTCAAGGAATTCTGAAGGATGAGTTGCAGGCGCCAAACCGTGGTTCGCGCTCTGCGAGTGAACAAAGCAAGTGTGGAGACGGACCTCGCCCCACGCTCACCTGCATTGCCCACGGGTCCCGCACACGTGCCTCCCGAGCCTCGCCCGCCTCCAGCACACGCATGGCGACCCGTCCACCTCAGGGCGGTGGAGATATACCCCGAATCCTCTCCCCTTCCTCCGTGCACTGTACTGGCTCAGCTGGACGCGTGTGTGACTTTGATCGGGGTGGGGACGTGGAGCGCTCTCTCTTTCTCCCTTGAGCTCTGGGAGTCAGTCGTCAGGGGAGCGGGCCTGAGGGCACTAGAGCAGAAGCCCCGCCTACCCCCACTGAAGTGTCCTGCTCCTGCCCCCGCTCCTGCTTCCAGGGGCCCTCTCATTCTCTCCCCTCTCTTCCCCACGGAGGTCCAGCTCGGGGAAGTAACGGGCTGCAGGGCCCTCTGCAGGGTACCAAAGACCTAGACAAGGAGGGGCGGCACTTGCCGCGCCCAGGACCCGCATAGCTCTGGAGGGAAACGTGGGTTTCTTTCCTGCCCCCTTGCAACTCCTTAGGGAAAGCCGAGGACTCGGGGTATAGAGCGCCCAGCAAAGCCCTCGGAAGGTGCCCCACGTGAGGCCCCGTGTGGAGAACAAAGGGCACAGTTAAGAGAGGGTCCTTAGAAATCAGGAATCTCCCTGAGAGCAGGAGTGCTCAGGCCAGTGTGGGGTGTTGGGAGCCTGGGGGAAAGGGCAGGCAGCTGCCTTGAGCAAGCACCTGGGTTTGGTCTATGAGGGCGGGTCCTGGGGCGGGGAGACGCATGGGTGTCCACAATCCCAGGAGGCCGTGGCGCTGGGTGGGGACTGGGGATTTCAGACCTGGCTCGACCGAGCAGCTGAAGGAAGGGCTTCCCTCGTGTCCTGTGCACGCTTGCGCTGCCCAGCTCCCTTGTGGCCCTCCACTCTGTGCATCGCAGTCAGGGCTTGGTTTTCCGCTATGGATGGCCGAAGCAGGTCCACGGAACCCCGACGCCAGAGGGTGGCGTGGCTTCCACAACAGAGGCAGGCCCTCCTGGCAACTTTCCGCCTGAATCCTTACCCAGGCATCACCGAGAGGGAAAGACTGGCCGGAGAACTTGGAGTCCCAGAGCCTCGCATACACACCTGGTTTCAGAACCAAAGAAGCCTGCAGAAGAGGCAGAGCCTGCCCTTTGCCCGAGGCCACTGTGCCCAAGAGCCCCGCCCGCCCCAGGGGGTGCCTGCGCCACGGGCCCCTCGAGGTTCCTGTCGAGGAGGGAGAAGGCAGCGCACCCGCGTAGATCCGGCTCAAGCTGGGATTCTGATGGGAGCCTTTCAGAGGAATCGATTCCCTGGCATTGCCGCCCGGGAAGAACTGGCCCGAAAGACAGGGCTCCCCGAGGACAGGATCCAGGTGTGGTTTCAGAACCGACGAGCTCGCCACCCGGGCCGGGAACCGCCGAAAGTGAGGATGCCGCCTTCACCCGCCGCCTCTCTGCCTCTGCCTGAGCATCCGCCACAGCAGGCGGAGGCGTCTGCAGCGGTGTCTCCAGCTCCGCCTCCAGCTCGGCTTCCCGATTCTCCGCGGATCTTCAACAGTGCCAGCGGCCTCGTCGCCACGCCAGGGATGGAGCCCTCCATGCCACAGGCACCGCTCTGGGGCCCATGCCAAGGAAGAGCCCAGCCTGCAGTGGGCAGTGAGCAAGCCAGCCCGGCGGCTGTGCCTGCCACCTTCTGTGCGCCTCTGCCGCACCCCGCTGAGCACTCACAGCAGCGAGGGCGAGCCTCCGGGGCTCTGGCTGGACCGGACCCTGCCCTTCTGAAGCAAGGGTCCACACAGGGACCCCCGGTCGCATCTTGGCCCGGGCCTGCAGGAGAAGCGTCCCTGGGCTGGCCGCAGAAGTCACAGCCAGGCTCCTGGGCCAGCCGCACGCCCCCACTGACTACGTGGGGGCCGCCTGGGATTGGCCCTGCTGGAGTGCCTCCAGAGCAAGCCAAGGCAGACCCCGGACTCGTCGGCCTTCTAGATGCGTTCCTGTCTGGGGCTGACTTCCAGGCAGAGGCAGTCGACCTTCAGGCTCCAGAGGCACTGCAGGAGGAGAGGCCCGCAACGCCACCACCGCCCCTGGATGAGGAGGAATTTCAGGCCCTCCTGGACATGCTCTGCAGCTCCCCCTGATGCCTCACACTCAGCAAGCCCACAGCCCAGCTCCCTCCAGCCCCGACTGCCTCCCGCAAAGTGACTTGTGTGCGCCATCCCCGCCCAGCAGGAGGTCTCAGACGGGAGGCCTGACATCCTTGGGGACCCGCAAAGGGGAAGGACCTGGAAGCTACTGGCACCCGGCGGACCAGGAAGCCAGAACCTTCGACTCCTGTGCGTGTTAAGCCCCCCAGCACGCTCACCCTGGTGTGTTCCGAACTCACACCCTTTAGCTGTCTGTCAGCCAGAGTAAGGGGAGAGTGGACGGCAATGAGCGTGTGCTCAGTGGAGCGGCTGCGGTGCGGTGTGGCGCGGTGCGGCTTGGGGCCCCGGGATAACAGGGCCCAAGAGCATAAGTGGACTTTGGTGGGCTTGGAGCCCTGGCAGAACACACAGCCGCCCAAGGACCGCCGCTGGCTGGGGAAAGCACGCCGCAGGCCACTCGCTTACTTCCCACCTCAATTCCATCGATGCACTGTCATTTGGGACTGGCAGAGCCTTAGGCAAAGGGGCGATCATGCCGGTCCTCTGAAACTTCCTTCCTTGAGGCCTCCCCAATACGGGCTCTGAGACAACTGGCGGGCTGCCCTCTTCCAGAAGGAGAGGCACGACGTGGCGATGGTGGGGTCCCGGCGCGGGACTATGCCTGAGGAGCAGGAGCGGGATGCCTAGGCGAAGGACATGCAAATGGCTTCAGTTCGTTGGGGCGGGTGCCCGGGGACACCCCTGCAAAGCAGTAGCCCACCGCTGCCATTTCCCAGGGCCTCTATGTCACAAGAGGGTCAGCCTCCCCAAAGGCGCCCCAGGCCATCCACAGGCGACTGCACTTCCCAGGCCGCCTGTGTTCAAGGAATTCTGAAGGATGAGTTGCAGGCGCCAAACCGTGGTTCGCGCTCTGCGAGTGAACAAAGCAAGTGTGGAGACGGACCTCGCCCCACGCTCACCTGCATTGCCCACGGGTCCCGCACACGTGCCTCCCGAGCCTCGCCCGCCTCCAGCACACGCATGGCGACCCGTCCACCTCAGGGCGGTGGAGATATACCCCGAATCCTCTCCCCTTCCTCCGTGCACTGTACTGGCTCAGCTGGACGCGTGTGTGACTTTGATCGGGGTGGGGACGTGGAGCGCTCTCTCTTTCTCCCTTGAGCTCTGGGAGTCAGTCGTCAGGGGAGCGGGCCTGAGGGCACTAGAGCAGAAGCCCCGCCTACCCCCACTGAAGTGTCCTGCTCCTGCCCCCGCTCCTGCTTCCAGGGGCCCTCTCATTCTCTCCCCTCTCTTCCCCACGGAGGTCCAGCTCGGGGAAGTAACGGGCTGCAGGGCCCTCTGCAGGGTACCAAAGACCTAGACAAGGAGGGGCGGCACTTGCCGCGCCCAGGACCCGCATAGCTCTGGAGGGAAACGTGGGTTTCTTTCCTGCCCCCTTGCAACTCCTTAGGGAAAGCCGAGGACTCGGGGTATAGAGCGCCCAGCAAAGCCCTCGGAAGGTGCCCCACGTGAGGCCCCGTGTGGAGAACAAAGGGCACAGTTAAGAGAGGGTCCTTAGAAATCAGGAATCTCCCTGAGAGCAGGAGTGCTCAGGCCAGTGTGGGGTGTTGGGAGCCTGGGGGAAAGGGCAGGCAGCTGCCTTGAGCAAGCACCTGGGTTTGGTCTATGAGGGCGGGTCCTGGGGCGGGGAGACGCATGGGTGTCCACAATCCCAGGAGGCCGTGGCGCTGGGTGGGGACTGGGGATTTCAGACCTGGCTCGACCGAGCAGCTGAAGGAAGGGCTTCCCTCGTGTCCTGTGCACGCTTGCGCTGCCCAGCTCCCTTGTGGCCCTCCACTCTGTGCATCGCAGTCAGGGCTTGGTTTTCCGCTATGGATGGCCGAAGCAGGTCCACGGAACCCCGACGCCAGAGGGTGGCGTGGCTTCCACAACAGAGGCAGGCCCTCCTGGCAACTTTCCGCCTGAATCCTTACCCAGGCATCACCGAGAGGGAAAGACTGGCCGGAGAACTTGGAGTCCCAGAGCCTCGCATACACACCTGGTTTCAGAACCAAAGAAGCCTGCAGAAGAGGCAGAGCCTGCCCTTTGCCCGAGGCCACTGTGCCCAAGAGCCCCGCCCGCCCCAGGGGGTGCCTGCGCCACGGGCCCCTCGAGGTTCCTGTCGAGGAGGGAGAAGGCAGCGCACCCGCGTAGATCCGGCTCAAGCTGGGATTCTGATGGGAGCCTTTCAGAGGAATCGATTCCCTGGCATTGCCGCCCGGGAAGAACTGGCCCGAAAGACAGGGCTCCCCGAGGACAGGATCCAGGTGTGGTTTCAGAACCGACGAGCTCGCCACCCGGGCCGGGAACCGCCGAAAGTGAGGATGCCGCCTTCACCCGCCGCCTCTCTGCCTCTGCCTGAGCATCCGCCACAGCAGGCGGAGGCGTCTGCAGCGGTGTCTCCAGCTCCGCCTCCAGCTCGGCTTCCCGATTCTCCGCGGATCTTCAACAGTGCCAGCGGCCTCGTCGCCACGCCAGGGATGGAGCCCTCCATGCCACAGGCACCGCTCTGGGGCCCATGCCAAGGAAGAGCCCAGCCTGCAGTGGGCAGTGAGCAAGCCAGCCCGGCGGCTGTGCCTGCCACCTTCTGTGCGCCTCTGCCGCACCCCGCTGAGCACTCACAGCAGCGAGGGCGAGCCTCCGGGGCTCTGGCTGGACCGGACCCTGCCCTTCTGAAGCAAGGGTCCACACAGGGACCCCCGGTCGCATCTTGGCCCGGGCCTGCAGGAGAAGCGTCCCTGGGCTGGCCGCAGAAGTCACAGCCAGGCTCCTGGGCCAGCCGCACGCCCCCACTGACTACGTGGGGGCCGCCTGGGATTGGCCCTGCTGGAGTGCCTCCAGAGCAAGCCAAGGCAGACCCCGGACTCGTCGGCCTTCTAGATGCGTTCCTGTCTGGGGCTGACTTCCAGGCAGAGGCAGTCGACCTTCAGGCTCCAGAGGCACTGCAGGAGGAGAGGCCCGCAACGCCACCACCGCCCCTGGATGAGGAGGAATTTCAGGCCCTCCTGGACATGCTCTGCAGCTCCCCCTGATGCCTCACACTCAGCAAGCCCACAGCCCAGCTCCCTCCAGCCCCGACTGCCTCCCGCAAAGTGACTTGTGTGCGCCATCCCCGCCCAGCAGGAGGTCTCAGACGGGAGGCCTGACATCCTTGGGGACCCGCAAAGGGGAAGGACCTGGAAGCTACTGGCACCCGGCGGACCAGGAAGCCAGAACCTTCGACTCCTGTGCGTGTTAAGCCCCCCAGCACGCTCACCCTGGTGTGTTCCGAACTCACACCCTTTAGCTGTCTGTCAGCCAGAGTAAGGGGAGAGTGGACGGCAATGAGCGTGTGCTCAGTGGAGCGGCTGCGGTGCGGTGTGGCGCGGTGCGGCTTGGGGCCCCGGGATAACAGGGCCCAAGAGCATAAGTGGACTTTGGTGGGCTTGGAGCCCTGGCAGAACACACAGCCGCCCAAGGACCGCCGCTGGCTGGGGAAAGCACGCCGCAGGCCACTCGCTTACTTCCCACCTCAATTCCATCGATGCACTGTCATTTGGGACTGGCAGAGCCTTAGGCAAAGGGGCGATCATGCCGGTCCTCTGAAACTTCCTTCCTTGAGGCCTCCCCAATACGGGCTCTGAGACAACTGGCGGGCTGCCCTCTTCCAGAAGGAGAGGCACGACGTGGCGATGGTGGGGTCCCGGCGCGGGACTATGCCTGAGGAGCAGGAGCGGGATGCCTAGGCGAAGGACATGCAAATGGCTTCAGTTCGTTGGGGCGGGTGCCCGGGGACACCCCTGCAAAGCAGTAGCCCACCGCTGCCATTTCCCAGGGCCTCTATGTCACAAGAGGGTCAGCCTCCCCAAAGGCGCCCCAGGCCATCCACAGGCGACTGCACTTCCCAGGCCGCCTGTGTTCAAGGAATTCTGAAGGATGAGTTGCAGGCGCCAAACCGTGGTTCGCGCTCTGCGAGTGAACAAAGCAAGTGTGGAGACGGACCTCGCCCCACGCTCACCTGCATTGCCCACGGGTCCCGCACACGTGCCTCCCGAGCCTCGCCCGCCTCCAGCACACGCATGGCGACCCGTCCACCTCAGGGCGGTGGAGATATACCCCGAATCCTCTCCCCTTCCTCCGTGCACTGTACTGGCTCAGCTGGACGCGTGTGTGACTTTGATCGGGGTGGGGACGTGGAGCGCTCTCTCTTTCTCCCTTGAGCTCTGGGAGTCAGTCGTCAGGGGAGCGGGCCTGAGGGCACTAGAGCAGAAGCCCCGCCTACCCCCACTGAAGTGTCCTGCTCCTGCCCCCGCTCCTGCTTCCAGGGGCCCTCTCATTCTCTCCCCTCTCTTCCCCACGGAGGTCCAGCTCGGGGAAGTAACGGGCTGCAGGGCCCTCTGCAGGGTACCAAAGACCTAGACAAGGAGGGGCGGCACTTGCCGCGCCCAGGACCCGCATAGCTCTGGAGGGAAACGTGGGTTTCTTTCCTGCCCCCTTGCAACTCCTTAGGGAAAGCCGAGGACTCGGGGTATAGAGCGCCCAGCAAAGCCCTCGGAAGGTGCCCCACGTGAGGCCCCGTGTGGAGAACAAAGGGCACAGTTAAGAGAGGGTCCTTAGAAATCAGGAATCTCCCTGAGAGCAGGAGTGCTCAGGCCAGTGTGGGGTGTTGGGAGCCTGGGGGAAAGGGCAGGCAGCTGCCTTGAGCAAGCACCTGGGTTTGGTCTATGAGGGCGGGTCCTGGGGCGGGGAGACGCATGGGTGTCCACAATCCCAGGAGGCCGTGGCGCTGGGTGGGGACTGGGGATTTCAGACCTGGCTCGACCGAGCAGCTGAAGGAAGGGCTTCCCTCGTGTCCTGTGCACGCTTGCGCTGCCCAGCTCCCTTGTGGCCCTCCACTCTGTGCATCGCAGTCAGGGCTTGGTTTTCCGCTATGGATGGCCGAAGCAGGTCCACGGAACCCCGACGCCAGAGGGTGGCGTGGCTTCCACAACAGAGGCAGGCCCTCCTGGCAACTTTCCGCCTGAATCCTTACCCAGGCATCACCGAGAGGGAAAGACTGGCCGGAGAACTTGGAGTCCCAGAGCCTCGCATACACACCTGGTTTCAGAACCAAAGAAGCCTGCAGAAGAGGCAGAGCCTGCCCTTTGCCCGAGGCCACTGTGCCCAAGAGCCCCGCCCGCCCCAGGGGGTGCCTGCGCCACGGGCCCCTCGAGGTTCCTGTCGAGGAGGGAGAAGGCAGCGCACCCGCGTAGATCCGGCTCAAGCTGGGATTCTGATGGGAGCCTTTCAGAGGAATCGATTCCCTGGCATTGCCGCCCGGGAAGAACTGGCCCGAAAGACAGGGCTCCCCGAGGACAGGATCCAGGTGTGGTTTCAGAACCGACGAGCTCGCCACCCGGGCCGGGAACCGCCGAAAGTGAGGATGCCGCCTTCACCCGCCGCCTCTCTGCCTCTGCCTGAGCATCCGCCACAGCAGGCGGAGGCGTCTGCAGCGGTGTCTCCAGCTCCGCCTCCAGCTCGGCTTCCCGATTCTCCGCGGATCTTCAACAGTGCCAGCGGCCTCGTCGCCACGCCAGGGATGGAGCCCTCCATGCCACAGGCACCGCTCTGGGGCCCATGCCAAGGAAGAGCCCAGCCTGCAGTGGGCAGTGAGCAAGCCAGCCCGGCGGCTGTGCCTGCCACCTTCTGTGCGCCTCTGCCGCACCCCGCTGAGCACTCACAGCAGCGAGGGCGAGCCTCCGGGGCTCTGGCTGGACCGGACCCTGCCCTTCTGAAGCAAGGGTCCACACAGGGACCCCCGGTCGCATCTTGGCCCGGGCCTGCAGGAGAAGCGTCCCTGGGCTGGCCGCAGAAGTCACAGCCAGGCTCCTGGGCCAGCCGCACGCCCCCACTGACTACGTGGGGGCCGCCTGGGATTGGCCCTGCTGGAGTGCCTCCAGAGCAAGCCAAGGCAGACCCCGGACTCGTCGGCCTTCTAGATGCGTTCCTGTCTGGGGCTGACTTCCAGGCAGAGGCAGTCGACCTTCAGGCTCCAGAGGCACTGCAGGAGGAGAGGCCCGCAACGCCACCACCGCCCCTGGATGAGGAGGAATTTCAGGCCCTCCTGGACATGCTCTGCAGCTCCCCCTGATGCCTCACACTCAGCAAGCCCACAGCCCAGCTCCCTCCAGCCCCGACTGCCTCCCGCAAAGTGACTTGTGTGCGCCATCCCCGCCCAGCAGGAGGTCTCAGACGGGAGGCCTGACATCCTTGGGGACCCGCAAAGGGGAAGGACCTGGAAGCTACTGGCACCCGGCGGACCAGGAAGCCAGAACCTTCGACTCCTGTGCGTGTTAAGCCCCCCAGCACGCTCACCCTGGTGTGTTCCGAACTCACACCCTTTAGCTGTCTGTCAGCCAGAGTAAGGGGAGAGTGGACGGCAATGAGCGTGTGCTCAGTGGAGCGGCTGCGGTGCGGTGTGGCGCGGTGCGGCTTGGGGCCCCGGGATAACAGGGCCCAAGAGCATAAGTGGACTTTGGTGGGCTTGGAGCCCTGGCAGAACACACAGCCGCCCAAGGACCGCCGCTGGCTGGGGAAAGCACGCCGCAGGCCACTCGCTTACTTCCCACCTCAATTCCATCGATGCACTGTCATTTGGGACTGGCAGAGCCTTAGGCAAAGGGGCGATCATGCCGGTCCTCTGAAACTTCCTTCCTTGAGGCCTCCCCAATACGGGCTCTGAGACAACTGGCGGGCTGCCCTCTTCCAGAAGGAGAGGCACGACGTGGCGATGGTGGGGTCCCGGCGCGGGACTATGCCTGAGGAGCAGGAGCGGGATGCCTAGGCGAAGGACATGCAAATGGCTTCAGTTCGTTGGGGCGGGTGCCCGGGGACACCCCTGCAAAGCAGTAGCCCACCGCTGCCATTTCCCAGGGCCTCTATGTCACAAGAGGGTCAGCCTCCCCAAAGGCGCCCCAGGCCATCCACAGGCGACTGCACTTCCCAGGCCGCCTGTGTTCAAGGAATTCTGAAGGATGAGTTGCAGGCGCCAAACCGTGGTTCGCGCTCTGCGAGTGAACAAAGCAAGTGTGGAGACGGACCTCGCCCCACGCTCACCTGCATTGCCCACGGGTCCCGCACACGTGCCTCCCGAGCCTCGCCCGCCTCCAGCACACGCATGGCGACCCGTCCACCTCAGGGCGGTGGAGATATACCCCGAATCCTCTCCCCTTCCTCCGTGCACTGTACTGGCTCAGCTGGACGCGTGTGTGACTTTGATCGGGGTGGGGACGTGGAGCGCTCTCTCTTTCTCCCTTGAGCTCTGGGAGTCAGTCGTCAGGGGAGCGGGCCTGAGGGCACTAGAGCAGAAGCCCCGCCTACCCCCACTGAAGTGTCCTGCTCCTGCCCCCGCTCCTGCTTCCAGGGGCCCTCTCATTCTCTCCCCTCTCTTCCCCACGGAGGTCCAGCTCGGGGAAGTAACGGGCTGCAGGGCCCTCTGCAGGGTACCAAAGACCTAGACAAGGAGGGGCGGCACTTGCCGCGCCCAGGACCCGCATAGCTCTGGAGGGAAACGTGGGTTTCTTTCCTGCCCCCTTGCAACTCCTTAGGGAAAGCCGAGGACTCGGGGTATAGAGCGCCCAGCAAAGCCCTCGGAAGGTGCCCCACGTGAGGCCCCGTGTGGAGAACAAAGGGCACAGTTAAGAGAGGGTCCTTAGAAATCAGGAATCTCCCTGAGAGCAGGAGTGCTCAGGCCAGTGTGGGGTGTTGGGAGCCTGGGGGAAAGGGCAGGCAGCTGCCTTGAGCAAGCACCTGGGTTTGGTCTATGAGGGCGGGTCCTGGGGCGGGGAGACGCATGGGTGTCCACAATCCCAGGAGGCCGTGGCGCTGGGTGGGGACTGGGGATTTCAGACCTGGCTCGACCGAGCAGCTGAAGGAAGGGCTTCCCTCGTGTCCTGTGCACGCTTGCGCTGCCCAGCTCCCTTGTGGCCCTCCACTCTGTGCATCGCAGTCAGGGCTTGGTTTTCCGCTATGGATGGCCGAAGCAGGTCCACGGAACCCCGACGCCAGAGGGTGGCGTGGCTTCCACAACAGAGGCAGGCCCTCCTGGCAACTTTCCGCCTGAATCCTTACCCAGGCATCACCGAGAGGGAAAGACTGGCCGGAGAACTTGGAGTCCCAGAGCCTCGCATACACACCTGGTTTCAGAACCAAAGAAGCCTGCAGAAGAGGCAGAGCCTGCCCTTTGCCCGAGGCCACTGTGCCCAAGAGCCCCGCCCGCCCCAGGGGGTGCCTGCGCCACGGGCCCCTCGAGGTTCCTGTCGAGGAGGGAGAAGGCAGCGCACCCGCGTAGATCCGGCTCAAGCTGGGATTCTGATGGGAGCCTTTCAGAGGAATCGATTCCCTGGCATTGCCGCCCGGGAAGAACTGGCCCGAAAGACAGGGCTCCCCGAGGACAGGATCCAGGTGTGGTTTCAGAACCGACGAGCTCGCCACCCGGGCCGGGAACCGCCGAAAGTGAGGATGCCGCCTTCACCCGCCGCCTCTCTGCCTCTGCCTGAGCATCCGCCACAGCAGGCGGAGGCGTCTGCAGCGGTGTCTCCAGCTCCGCCTCCAGCTCGGCTTCCCGATTCTCCGCGGATCTTCAACAGTGCCAGCGGCCTCGTCGCCACGCCAGGGATGGAGCCCTCCATGCCACAGGCACCGCTCTGGGGCCCATGCCAAGGAAGAGCCCAGCCTGCAGTGGGCAGTGAGCAAGCCAGCCCGGCGGCTGTGCCTGCCACCTTCTGTGCGCCTCTGCCGCACCCCGCTGAGCACTCACAGCAGCGAGGGCGAGCCTCCGGGGCTCTGGCTGGACCGGACCCTGCCCTTCTGAAGCAAGGGTCCACACAGGGACCCCCGGTCGCATCTTGGCCCGGGCCTGCAGGAGAAGCGTCCCTGGGCTGGCCGCAGAAGTCACAGCCAGGCTCCTGGGCCAGCCGCACGCCCCCACTGACTACGTGGGGGCCGCCTGGGATTGGCCCTGCTGGAGTGCCTCCAGAGCAAGCCAAGGCAGACCCCGGACTCGTCGGCCTTCTAGATGCGTTCCTGTCTGGGGCTGACTTCCAGGCAGAGGCAGTCGACCTTCAGGCTCCAGAGGCACTGCAGGAGGAGAGGCCCGCAACGCCACCACCGCCCCTGGATGAGGAGGAATTTCAGGCCCTCCTGGACATGCTCTGCAGCTCCCCCTGATGCCTCACACTCAGCAAGCCCACAGCCCAGCTCCCTCCAGCCCCGACTGCCTCCCGCAAAGTGACTTGTGTGCGCCATCCCCGCCCAGCAGGAGGTCTCAGACGGGAGGCCTGACATCCTTGGGGACCCGCAAAGGGGAAGGACCTGGAAGCTACTGGCACCCGGCGGACCAGGAAGCCAGAACCTTCGACTCCTGTGCGTGTTAAGCCCCCCAGCACGCTCACCCTGGTGTGTTCCGAACTCACACCCTTTAGCTGTCTGTCAGCCAGAGTAAGGGGAGAGTGGACGGCAATGAGCGTGTGCTCAGTGGAGCGGCTGCGGTGCGGTGTGGCGCGGTGCGGCTTGGGGCCCCGGGATAACAGGGCCCAAGAGCATAAGTGGACTTTGGTGGGCTTGGAGCCCTGGCAGAACACACAGCCGCCCAAGGACCGCCGCTGGCTGGGGAAAGCACGCCGCAGGCCACTCGCTTACTTCCCACCTCAATTCCATCGATGCACTGTCATTTGGGACTGGCAGAGCCTTAGGCAAAGGGGCGATCATGCCGGTCCTCTGAAACTTCCTTCCTTGAGGCCTCCCCAATACGGGCTCTGAGACAACTGGCGGGCTGCCCTCTTCCAGAAGGAGAGGCACGACGTGGCGATGGTGGGGTCCCGGCGCGGGACTATGCCTGAGGAGCAGGAGCGGGATGCCTAGGCGAAGGACATGCAAATGGCTTCAGTTCGTTGGGGCGGGTGCCCGGGGACACCCCTGCAAAGCAGTAGCCCACCGCTGCCATTTCCCAGGGCCTCTATGTCACAAGAGGGTCAGCCTCCCCAAAGGCGCCCCAGGCCATCCACAGGCGACTGCACTTCCCAGGCCGCCTGTGTTCAAGGAATTCTGAAGGATGAGTTGCAGGCGCCAAACCGTGGTTCGCGCTCTGCGAGTGAACAAAGCAAGTGTGGAGACGGACCTCGCCCCACGCTCACCTGCATTGCCCACGGGTCCCGCACACGTGCCTCCCGAGCCTCGCCCGCCTCCAGCACACGCATGGCGACCCGTCCACCTCAGGGCGGTGGAGATATACCCCGAATCCTCTCCCCTTCCTCCGTGCACTGTACTGGCTCAGCTGGACGCGTGTGTGACTTTGATCGGGGTGGGGACGTGGAGCGCTCTCTCTTTCTCCCTTGAGCTCTGGGAGTCAGTCGTCAGGGGAGCGGGCCTGAGGGCACTAGAGCAGAAGCCCCGCCTACCCCCACTGAAGTGTCCTGCTCCTGCCCCCGCTCCTGCTTCCAGGGGCCCTCTCATTCTCTCCCCTCTCTTCCCCACGGAGGTCCAGCTCGGGGAAGTAACGGGCTGCAGGGCCCTCTGCAGGGTACCAAAGACCTAGACAAGGAGGGGCGGCACTTGCCGCGCCCAGGACCCGCATAGCTCTGGAGGGAAACGTGGGTTTCTTTCCTGCCCCCTTGCAACTCCTTAGGGAAAGCCGAGGACTCGGGGTATAGAGCGCCCAGCAAAGCCCTCGGAAGGTGCCCCACGTGAGGCCCCGTGTGGAGAACAAAGGGCACAGTTAAGAGAGGGTCCTTAGAAATCAGGAATCTCCCTGAGAGCAGGAGTGCTCAGGCCAGTGTGGGGTGTTGGGAGCCTGGGGGAAAGGGCAGGCAGCTGCCTTGAGCAAGCACCTGGGTTTGGTCTATGAGGGCGGGTCCTGGGGCGGGGAGACGCATGGGTGTCCACAATCCCAGGAGGCCGTGGCGCTGGGTGGGGACTGGGGATTTCAGACCTGGCTCGACCGAGCAGCTGAAGGAAGGGCTTCCCTCGTGTCCTGTGCACGCTTGCGCTGCCCAGCTCCCTTGTGGCCCTCCACTCTGTGCATCGCAGTCAGGGCTTGGTTTTCCGCTATGGATGGCCGAAGCAGGTCCACGGAACCCCGACGCCAGAGGGTGGCGTGGCTTCCACAACAGAGGCAGGCCCTCCTGGCAACTTTCCGCCTGAATCCTTACCCAGGCATCACCGAGAGGGAAAGACTGGCCGGAGAACTTGGAGTCCCAGAGCCTCGCATACACACCTGGTTTCAGAACCAAAGAAGCCTGCAGAAGAGGCAGAGCCTGCCCTTTGCCCGAGGCCACTGTGCCCAAGAGCCCCGCCCGCCCCAGGGGGTGCCTGCGCCACGGGCCCCTCGAGGTTCCTGTCGAGGAGGGAGAAGGCAGCGCACCCGCGTAGATCCGGCTCAAGCTGGGATTCTGATGGGAGCCTTTCAGAGGAATCGATTCCCTGGCATTGCCGCCCGGGAAGAACTGGCCCGAAAGACAGGGCTCCCCGAGGACAGGATCCAGGTGTGGTTTCAGAACCGACGAGCTCGCCACCCGGGCCGGGAACCGCCGAAAGTGAGGATGCCGCCTTCACCCGCCGCCTCTCTGCCTCTGCCTGAGCATCCGCCACAGCAGGCGGAGGCGTCTGCAGCGGTGTCTCCAGCTCCGCCTCCAGCTCGGCTTCCCGATTCTCCGCGGATCTTCAACAGTGCCAGCGGCCTCGTCGCCACGCCAGGGATGGAGCCCTCCATGCCACAGGCACCGCTCTGGGGCCCATGCCAAGGAAGAGCCCAGCCTGCAGTGGGCAGTGAGCAAGCCAGCCCGGCGGCTGTGCCTGCCACCTTCTGTGCGCCTCTGCCGCACCCCGCTGAGCACTCACAGCAGCGAGGGCGAGCCTCCGGGGCTCTGGCTGGACCGGACCCTGCCCTTCTGAAGCAAGGGTCCACACAGGGACCCCCGGTCGCATCTTGGCCCGGGCCTGCAGGAGAAGCGTCCCTGGGCTGGCCGCAGAAGTCACAGCCAGGCTCCTGGGCCAGCCGCACGCCCCCACTGACTACGTGGGGGCCGCCTGGGATTGGCCCTGCTGGAGTGCCTCCAGAGCAAGCCAAGGCAGACCCCGGACTCGTCGGCCTTCTAGATGCGTTCCTGTCTGGGGCTGACTTCCAGGCAGAGGCAGTCGACCTTCAGGCTCCAGAGGCACTGCAGGAGGAGAGGCCCGCAACGCCACCACCGCCCCTGGATGAGGAGGAATTTCAGGCCCTCCTGGACATGCTCTGCAGCTCCCCCTGATGCCTCACACTCAGCAAGCCCACAGCCCAGCTCCCTCCAGCCCCGACTGCCTCCCGCAAAGTGACTTGTGTGCGCCATCCCCGCCCAGCAGGAGGTCTCAGACGGGAGGCCTGACATCCTTGGGGACCCGCAAAGGGGAAGGACCTGGAAGCTACTGGCACCCGGCGGACCAGGAAGCCAGAACCTTCGACTCCTGTGCGTGTTAAGCCCCCCAGCACGCTCACCCTGGTGTGTTCCGAACTCACACCCTTTAGCTGTCTGTCAGCCAGAGTAAGGGGAGAGTGGACGGCAATGAGCGTGTGCTCAGTGGAGCGGCTGCGGTGCGGTGTGGCGCGGTGCGGCTTGGGGCCCCGGGATAACAGGGCCCAAGAGCATAAGTGGACTTTGGTGGGCTTGGAGCCCTGGCAGAACACACAGCCGCCCAAGGACCGCCGCTGGCTGGGGAAAGCACGCCGCAGGCCACTCGCTTACTTCCCACCTCAATTCCATCGATGCACTGTCATTTGGGACTGGCAGAGCCTTAGGCAAAGGGGCGATCATGCCGGTCCTCTGAAACTTCCTTCCTTGAGGCCTCCCCAATACGGGCTCTGAGACAACTGGCGGGCTGCCCTCTTCCAGAAGGAGAGGCACGACGTGGCGATGGTGGGGTCCCGGCGCGGGACTATGCCTGAGGAGCAGGAGCGGGATGCCTAGGCGAAGGACATGCAAATGGCTTCAGTTCGTTGGGGCGGGTGCCCGGGGACACCCCTGCAAAGCAGTAGCCCACCGCTGCCATTTCCCAGGGCCTCTATGTCACAAGAGGGTCAGCCTCCCCAAAGGCGCCCCAGGCCATCCACAGGCGACTGCACTTCCCAGGCCGCCTGTGTTCAAGGAATTCTGAAGGATGAGTTGCAGGCGCCAAACCGTGGTTCGCGCTCTGCGAGTGAACAAAGCAAGTGTGGAGACGGACCTCGCCCCACGCTCACCTGCATTGCCCACGGGTCCCGCACACGTGCCTCCCGAGCCTCGCCCGCCTCCAGCACACGCATGGCGACCCGTCCACCTCAGGGCGGTGGAGATATACCCCGAATCCTCTCCCCTTCCTCCGTGCACTGTACTGGCTCAGCTGGACGCGTGTGTGACTTTGATCGGGGTGGGGACGTGGAGCGCTCTCTCTTTCTCCCTTGAGCTCTGGGAGTCAGTCGTCAGGGGAGCGGGCCTGAGGGCACTAGAGCAGAAGCCCCGCCTACCCCCACTGAAGTGTCCTGCTCCTGCCCCCGCTCCTGCTTCCAGGGGCCCTCTCATTCTCTCCCCTCTCTTCCCCACGGAGGTCCAGCTCGGGGAAGTAACGGGCTGCAGGGCCCTCTGCAGGGTACCAAAGACCTAGACAAGGAGGGGCGGCACTTGCCGCGCCCAGGACCCGCATAGCTCTGGAGGGAAACGTGGGTTTCTTTCCTGCCCCCTTGCAACTCCTTAGGGAAAGCCGAGGACTCGGGGTATAGAGCGCCCAGCAAAGCCCTCGGAAGGTGCCCCACGTGAGGCCCCGTGTGGAGAACAAAGGGCACAGTTAAGAGAGGGTCCTTAGAAATCAGGAATCTCCCTGAGAGCAGGAGTGCTCAGGCCAGTGTGGGGTGTTGGGAGCCTGGGGGAAAGGGCAGGCAGCTGCCTTGAGCAAGCACCTGGGTTTGGTCTATGAGGGCGGGTCCTGGGGCGGGGAGACGCATGGGTGTCCACAATCCCAGGAGGCCGTGGCGCTGGGTGGGGACTGGGGATTTCAGACCTGGCTCGACCGAGCAGCTGAAGGAAGGGCTTCCCTCGTGTCCTGTGCACGCTTGCGCTGCCCAGCTCCCTTGTGGCCCTCCACTCTGTGCATCGCAGTCAGGGCTTGGTTTTCCGCTATGGATGGCCGAAGCAGGTCCACGGAACCCCGACGCCAGAGGGTGGCGTGGCTTCCACAACAGAGGCAGGCCCTCCTGGCAACTTTCCGCCTGAATCCTTACCCAGGCATCACCGAGAGGGAAAGACTGGCCGGAGAACTTGGAGTCCCAGAGCCTCGCATACACACCTGGTTTCAGAACCAAAGAAGCCTGCAGAAGAGGCAGAGCCTGCCCTTTGCCCGAGGCCACTGTGCCCAAGAGCCCCGCCCGCCCCAGGGGGTGCCTGCGCCACGGGCCCCTCGAGGTTCCTGTCGAGGAGGGAGAAGGCAGCGCACCCGCGTAGATCCGGCTCAAGCTGGGATTCTGATGGGAGCCTTTCAGAGGAATCGATTCCCTGGCATTGCCGCCCGGGAAGAACTGGCCCGAAAGACAGGGCTCCCCGAGGACAGGATCCAGGTGTGGTTTCAGAACCGACGAGCTCGCCACCCGGGCCGGGAACCGCCGAAAGTGAGGATGCCGCCTTCACCCGCCGCCTCTCTGCCTCTGCCTGAGCATCCGCCACAGCAGGCGGAGGCGTCTGCAGCGGTGTCTCCAGCTCCGCCTCCAGCTCGGCTTCCCGATTCTCCGCGGATCTTCAACAGTGCCAGCGGCCTCGTCGCCACGCCAGGGATGGAGCCCTCCATGCCACAGGCACCGCTCTGGGGCCCATGCCAAGGAAGAGCCCAGCCTGCAGTGGGCAGTGAGCAAGCCAGCCCGGCGGCTGTGCCTGCCACCTTCTGTGCGCCTCTGCCGCACCCCGCTGAGCACTCACAGCAGCGAGGGCGAGCCTCCGGGGCTCTGGCTGGACCGGACCCTGCCCTTCTGAAGCAAGGGTCCACACAGGGACCCCCGGTCGCATCTTGGCCCGGGCCTGCAGGAGAAGCGTCCCTGGGCTGGCCGCAGAAGTCACAGCCAGGCTCCTGGGCCAGCCGCACGCCCCCACTGACTACGTGGGGGCCGCCTGGGATTGGCCCTGCTGGAGTGCCTCCAGAGCAAGCCAAGGCAGACCCCGGACTCGTCGGCCTTCTAGATGCGTTCCTGTCTGGGGCTGACTTCCAGGCAGAGGCAGTCGACCTTCAGGCTCCAGAGGCACTGCAGGAGGAGAGGCCCGCAACGCCACCACCGCCCCTGGATGAGGAGGAATTTCAGGCCCTCCTGGACATGCTCTGCAGCTCCCCCTGATGCCTCACACTCAGCAAGCCCACAGCCCAGCTCCCTCCAGCCCCGACTGCCTCCCGCAAAGTGACTTGTGTGCGCCATCCCCGCCCAGCAGGAGGTCTCAGACGGGAGGCCTGACATCCTTGGGGACCCGCAAAGGGGAAGGACCTGGAAGCTACTGGCACCCGGCGGACCAGGAAGCCAGAACCTTCGACTCCTGTGCGTGTTAAGCCCCCCAGCACGCTCACCCTGGTGTGTTCCGAACTCACACCCTTTAGCTGTCTGTCAGCCAGAGTAAGGGGAGAGTGGACGGCAATGAGCGTGTGCTCAGTGGAGCGGCTGCGGTGCGGTGTGGCGCGGTGCGGCTTGGGGCCCCGGGATAACAGGGCCCAAGAGCATAAGTGGACTTTGGTGGGCTTGGAGCCCTGGCAGAACACACAGCCGCCCAAGGACCGCCGCTGGCTGGGGAAAGCACGCCGCAGGCCACTCGCTTACTTCCCACCTCAATTCCATCGATGCACTGTCATTTGGGACTGGCAGAGCCTTAGGCAAAGGGGCGATCATGCCGGTCCTCTGAAACTTCCTTCCTTGAGGCCTCCCCAATACGGGCTCTGAGACAACTGGCGGGCTGCCCTCTTCCAGAAGGAGAGGCACGACGTGGCGATGGTGGGGTCCCGGCGCGGGACTATGCCTGAGGAGCAGGAGCGGGATGCCTAGGCGAAGGACATGCAAATGGCTTCAGTTCGTTGGGGCGGGTGCCCGGGGACACCCCTGCAAAGCAGTAGCCCACCGCTGCCATTTCCCAGGGCCTCTATGTCACAAGAGGGTCAGCCTCCCCAAAGGCGCCCCAGGCCATCCACAGGCGACTGCACTTCCCAGGCCGCCTGTGTTCAAGGAATTCTGAAGGATGAGTTGCAGGCGCCAAACCGTGGTTCGCGCTCTGCGAGTGAACAAAGCAAGTGTGGAGACGGACCTCGCCCCACGCTCACCTGCATTGCCCACGGGTCCCGCACACGTGCCTCCCGAGCCTCGCCCGCCTCCAGCACACGCATGGCGACCCGTCCACCTCAGGGCGGTGGAGATATACCCCGAATCCTCTCCCCTTCCTCCGTGCACTGTACTGGCTCAGCTGGACGCGTGTGTGACTTTGATCGGGGTGGGGACGTGGAGCGCTCTCTCTTTCTCCCTTGAGCTCTGGGAGTCAGTCGTCAGGGGAGCGGGCCTGAGGGCACTAGAGCAGAAGCCCCGCCTACCCCCACTGAAGTGTCCTGCTCCTGCCCCCGCTCCTGCTTCCAGGGGCCCTCTCATTCTCTCCCCTCTCTTCCCCACGGAGGTCCAGCTCGGGGAAGTAACGGGCTGCAGGGCCCTCTGCAGGGTACCAAAGACCTAGACAAGGAGGGGCGGCACTTGCCGCGCCCAGGACCCGCATAGCTCTGGAGGGAAACGTGGGTTTCTTTCCTGCCCCCTTGCAACTCCTTAGGGAAAGCCGAGGACTCGGGGTATAGAGCGCCCAGCAAAGCCCTCGGAAGGTGCCCCACGTGAGGCCCCGTGTGGAGAACAAAGGGCACAGTTAAGAGAGGGTCCTTAGAAATCAGGAATCTCCCTGAGAGCAGGAGTGCTCAGGCCAGTGTGGGGTGTTGGGAGCCTGGGGGAAAGGGCAGGCAGCTGCCTTGAGCAAGCACCTGGGTTTGGTCTATGAGGGCGGGTCCTGGGGCGGGGAGACGCATGGGTGTCCACAATCCCAGGAGGCCGTGGCGCTGGGTGGGGACTGGGGATTTCAGACCTGGCTCGACCGAGCAGCTGAAGGAAGGGCTTCCCTCGTGTCCTGTGCACGCTTGCGCTGCCCAGCTCCCTTGTGGCCCTCCACTCTGTGCATCGCAGTCAGGGCTTGGTTTTCCGCTATGGATGGCCGAAGCAGGTCCACGGAACCCCGACGCCAGAGGGTGGCGTGGCTTCCACAACAGAGGCAGGCCCTCCTGGCAACTTTCCGCCTGAATCCTTACCCAGGCATCACCGAGAGGGAAAGACTGGCCGGAGAACTTGGAGTCCCAGAGCCTCGCATACACACCTGGTTTCAGAACCAAAGAAGCCTGCAGAAGAGGCAGAGCCTGCCCTTTGCCCGAGGCCACTGTGCCCAAGAGCCCCGCCCGCCCCAGGGGGTGCCTGCGCCACGGGCCCCTCGAGGTTCCTGTCGAGGAGGGAGAAGGCAGCGCACCCGCGTAGATCCGGCTCAAGCTGGGATTCTGATGGGAGCCTTTCAGAGGAATCGATTCCCTGGCATTGCCGCCCGGGAAGAACTGGCCCGAAAGACAGGGCTCCCCGAGGACAGGATCCAGGTGTGGTTTCAGAACCGACGAGCTCGCCACCCGGGCCGGGAACCGCCGAAAGTGAGGATGCCGCCTTCACCCGCCGCCTCTCTGCCTCTGCCTGAGCATCCGCCACAGCAGGCGGAGGCGTCTGCAGCGGTGTCTCCAGCTCCGCCTCCAGCTCGGCTTCCCGATTCTCCGCGGATCTTCAACAGTGCCAGCGGCCTCGTCGCCACGCCAGGGATGGAGCCCTCCATGCCACAGGCACCGCTCTGGGGCCCATGCCAAGGAAGAGCCCAGCCTGCAGTGGGCAGTGAGCAAGCCAGCCCGGCGGCTGTGCCTGCCACCTTCTGTGCGCCTCTGCCGCACCCCGCTGAGCACTCACAGCAGCGAGGGCGAGCCTCCGGGGCTCTGGCTGGACCGGACCCTGCCCTTCTGAAGCAAGGGTCCACACAGGGACCCCCGGTCGCATCTTGGCCCGGGCCTGCAGGAGAAGCGTCCCTGGGCTGGCCGCAGAAGTCACAGCCAGGCTCCTGGGCCAGCCGCACGCCCCCACTGACTACGTGGGGGCCGCCTGGGATTGGCCCTGCTGGAGTGCCTCCAGAGCAAGCCAAGGCAGACCCCGGACTCGTCGGCCTTCTAGATGCGTTCCTGTCTGGGGCTGACTTCCAGGCAGAGGCAGTCGACCTTCAGGCTCCAGAGGCACTGCAGGAGGAGAGGCCCGCAACGCCACCACCGCCCCTGGATGAGGAGGAATTTCAGGCCCTCCTGGACATGCTCTGCAGCTCCCCCTGATGCCTCACACTCAGCAAGCCCACAGCCCAGCTCCCTCCAGCCCCGACTGCCTCCCGCAAAGTGACTTGTGTGCGCCATCCCCGCCCAGCAGGAGGTCTCAGACGGGAGGCCTGACATCCTTGGGGACCCGCAAAGGGGAAGGACCTGGAAGCTACTGGCACCCGGCGGACCAGGAAGCCAGAACCTTCGACTCCTGTGCGTGTTAAGCCCCCCAGCACGCTCACCCTGGTGTGTTCCGAACTCACACCCTTTAGCTGTCTGTCAGCCAGAGTAAGGGGAGAGTGGACGGCAATGAGCGTGTGCTCAGTGGAGCGGCTGCGGTGCGGTGTGGCGCGGTGCGGCTTGGGGCCCCGGGATAACAGGGCCCAAGAGCATAAGTGGACTTTGGTGGGCTTGGAGCCCTGGCAGAACACACAGCCGCCCAAGGACCGCCGCTGGCTGGGGAAAGCACGCCGCAGGCCACTCGCTTACTTCCCACCTCAATTCCATCGATGCACTGTCATTTGGGACTGGCAGAGCCTTAGGCAAAGGGGCGATCATGCCGGTCCTCTGAAACTTCCTTCCTTGAGGCCTCCCCAATACGGGCTCTGAGACAACTGGCGGGCTGCCCTCTTCCAGAAGGAGAGGCACGACGTGGCGATGGTGGGGTCCCGGCGCGGGACTATGCCTGACGAGCAGGAGCGGGATGCCTAGGCGAAGGACATGCAAATGGCTTCAGTTCGTTGGGGCGGGTGCCCGGGGACACCCCTGCAAAGCAGTAGCCCACCGCTGCCATTTCCCAGGGCCTCTATGTCACAAGAGGGTCAGCCTCCCCAAAGGCGCCCCAGGCCATCCACAGGCGACTGCACTTCCCAGGCCGCCTGTGTTCAAGGAATTCTGAAGGATGAGTTGCAGGCGCCAAACCGTGGTTCGCGCTCTGCGAGTGAACAAAGCAAGTGTGGAGACGGACCTCGCCCCACGCTCACCTGCATTGCCCACGGGTCCCGCACACGTGCCTCCCGAGCCTCGCCCGCCTCCAGCACACGCATGGCGACCCGTCCACCTCAGGGCGGTGGAGATATACCCCGAATCCTCTCCCCTTCCTCCGTGCACTGTACTGGCTCAGCTGGACGCGTGTGTGACTTTGATCGGGGTGGGGACGTGGAGCGCTCTCTCTTTCTCCCTTGAGCTCTGGGAGTCAGTCGTCAGGGGAGCGGGCCTGAGGGCACTAGAGCAGAAGCCCCGCCTACCCCCACTGAAGTGTCCTGCTCCTGCCCCCGCTCCTGCTTCCAGGGGCCCTCTCATTCTCTCCCCTCTCTTCCCCACGGAGGTCCAGCTCGGGGAAGTAACGGGCTGCAGGGCCCTCTGCAGGGTACCAAAGACCTAGACAAGGAGGGGCGGCACTTGCCGCGCCCAGGACCCGCATAGCTCTGGAGGGAAACGTGGGTTTCTTTCCTGCCCCCTTGCAACTCCTTAGGGAAAGCCGAGGACTCGGGGTATAGAGCGCCCAGCAAAGCCCTCGGAAGGTGCCCCACGTGAGGCCCCGTGTGGAGAACAAAGGGCACAGTTAAGAGAGGGTCCTTAGAAATCAGGAATCTCCCTGAGAGCAGGAGTGCTCAGGCCAGTGTGGGGTGTTGGGAGCCTGGGGGAAAGGGCAGGCAGCTGCCTTGAGCAAGCACCTGGGTTTGGTCTATGAGGGCGGGTCCTGGGGCGGGGAGACGCATGGGTGTCCACAATCCCAGGAGGCCGTGGCGCTGGGTGGGGACTGGGGATTTCAGACCTGGCTCGACCGAGCAGCTGAAGGAAGGGCTTCCCTCGTGTCCTGTGCACGCTTGCGCTGCCCAGCTCCCTTGTGGCCCTCCACTCTGTGCATCGCAGTCAGGGCTTGGTTTTCCGCTATGGATGGCCGAAGCAGGTCCACGGAACCCCGACGCCAGAGGGTGGCGTGGCTTCCACAACAGAGGCAGGCCCTCCTGGCAACTTTCCGCCTGAATCCTTACCCAGGCATCACCGAGAGGGAAAGACTGGCCGGAGAACTTGGAGTCCCAGAGCCTCGCATACACACCTGGTTTCAGAACCAAAGAAGCCTGCAGAAGAGGCAGAGCCTGCCCTTTGCCCGAGGCCACTGTGCCCAAGAGCCCCGCCCGCCCCAGGGGGTGCCTGCGCCACGGGCCCCTCGAGGTTCCTGTCGAGGAGGGAGAAGGCAGCGCACCCGCGTAGATCCGGCTCAAGCTGGGATTCTGATGGGAGCCTTTCAGAGGAATCGATTCCCTGGCATTGCCGCCCGGGAAGAACTGGCCCGAAAGACAGGGCTCCCCGAGGACAGGATCCAGGTGTGGTTTCAGAACCGACGAGCTCGCCACCCGGGCCGGGAACCGCCGAAAGTGAGGATGCCGCCTTCACCCGCCGCCTCTCTGCCTCTGCCTGAGCATCCGCCACAGCAGGCGGAGGCGTCTGCAGCGGTGTCTCCAGCTCCGCCTCCAGCTCGGCTTCCCGATTCTCCGCGGATCTTCAACAGTGCCAGCGGCCTCGTCGCCACGCCAGGGATGGAGCCCTCCATGCCACAGGCACCGCTCTGGGGCCCATGCCAAGGAAGAGCCCAGCCTGCAGTGGGCAGTGAGCAAGCCAGCCCGGCGGCTGTGCCTGCCACCTTCTGTGCGCCTCTGCCGCACCCCGCTGAGCACTCACAGCAGCGAGGGCGAGCCTCCGGGGCTCTGGCTGGACCGGACCCTGCCCTTCTGAAGCAAGGGTCCACACAGGGACCCCCGGTCGCATCTTGGCCCGGGCCTGCAGGAGAAGCGTCCCTGGGCTGGCCGCAGAAGTCACAGCCAGGCTCCTGGGCCAGCCGCACGCCCCCACTGACTACGTGGGGGCCGCCTGGGATTGGCCCTGCTGGAGTGCCTCCAGAGCAAGCCAAGGCAGACCCCGGACTCGTCGGCCTTCTAGATGCGTTCCTGTCTGGGGCTGACTTCCAGGCAGAGGCAGTCGACCTTCAGGCTCCAGAGGCACTGCAGGAGGAGAGGCCCGCAACGCCACCACCGCCCCTGGATGAGGAGGAATTTCAGGCCCTCCTGGACATGCTCTGCAGCTCCCCCTGATGCCTCACACTCAGCAAGCCCACAGCCCAGCTCCCTCCAGCCCCGACTGCCTCCCGCAAAGTGACTTGTGTGCGCCATCCCCGCCCAGCAGGAGGTCTCAGACGGGAGGCCTGACATCCTTGGGGACCCGCAAAGGGGAAGGACCTGGAAGCTACTGGCACCCGGCGGACCAGGAAGCCAGAACCTTCGACTCCTGTGCGTGTTAAGCCCCCCAGCACGCTCACCCTGGTGTGTTCCGAACTCACACCCTTTAGCTGTCTGTCAGCCAGAGTAAGGGGAGAGTGGACGGCAATGAGCGTGTGCTCAGTGGAGCGGCTGCGGTGCGGTGTGGCGCGGTGCGGCTTGGGGCCCCGGGATAACAGGGCCCAAGAGCATAAGTGGACTTTGGTGGGCTTGGAGCCCTGGCAGAACACACAGCCGCCCAAGGACCGCCGCTGGCTGGGGAAAGCACGCCGCAGGCCACTCGCTTACTTCCCACCTCAATTCCATCGATGCACTGTCATTTGGGACTGGCAGAGCCTTAGGCAAAGGGGCGATCATGCCGGTCCTCTGAAACTTCCTTCCTTGAGGCCTCCCCAATACGGGCTCTGAGACAACTGGCGGGCTGCCCTCTTCCAGAAGGAGAGGCACGACGTGGCGATGGTGGGGTCCCGGCGCGGGACTATGCCTGACGAGCAGGAGCGGGATGCCTAGGCGAAGGACATGCAAATGGCTTCAGTTCGTTGGGGCGGGTGCCCGGGGACACCCCTGCAAAGCAGTAGCCCACCGCTGCCATTTCCCAGGGCCTCTATGTCACAAGAGGGTCAGCCTCCCCAAAGGCGCCCCAGGCCATCCACAGGCGACTGCACTTCCCAGGCCGCCTGTGTTCAAGGAATTCTGAAGGATGAGTTGCAGGCGCCAAACCGTGGTTCGCGCTCTGCGAGTGAACAAAGCAAGTGTGGAGACGGACCTCGCCCCACGCTCACCTGCATTGCCCACGGGTCCCGCACACGTGCCTCCCGAGCCTCGCCCGCCTCCAGCACACGCATGGCGACCCGTCCACCTCAGGGCGGTGGAGATATACCCCGAATCCTCTCCCCTTCCTCCGTGCACTGTACTGGCTCAGCTGGACGCGTGTGTGACTTTGATCGGGGTGGGGACGTGGAGCGCTCTCTCTTTCTCCCTTGAGCTCTGGGAGTCAGTCGTCAGGGGAGCGGGCCTGAGGGCACTAGAGCAGAAGCCCCGCCTACCCCCACTGAAGTGTCCTGCTCCTGCCCCCGCTCCTGCTTCCAGGGGCCCTCTCATTCTCTCCCCTCTCTTCCCCACGGAGGTCCAGCTCGGGGAAGTAACGGGCTGCAGGGCCCTCTGCAGGGTACCAAAGACCTAGACAAGGAGGGGCGGCACTTGCCGCGCCCAGGACCCGCATAGCTCTGGAGGGAAACGTGGGTTTCTTTCCTGCCCCCTTGCAACTCCTTAGGGAAAGCCGAGGACTCGGGGTATAGAGCGCCCAGCAAAGCCCTCGGAAGGTGCCCCACGTGAGGCCCCGTGTGGAGAACAAAGGGCACAGTTAAGAGAGGGTCCTTAGAAATCAGGAATCTCCCTGAGAGCAGGAGTGCTCAGGCCAGTGTGGGGTGTTGGGAGCCTGGGGGAAAGGGCAGGCAGCTGCCTTGAGCAAGCACCTGGGTTTGGTCTATGAGGGCGGGTCCTGGGGCGGGGAGACGCATGGGTGTCCACAATCCCAGGAGGCCGTGGCGCTGGGTGGGGACTGGGGATTTCAGACCTGGCTCGACCGAGCAGCTGAAGGAAGGGCTTCCCTCGTGTCCTGTGCACGCTTGCGCTGCCCAGCTCCCTTGTGGCCCTCCACTCTGTGCATCGCAGTCAGGGCTTGGTTTTCCGCTATGGATGGCCGAAGCAGGTCCACGGAACCCCGACGCCAGAGGGTGGCGTGGCTTCCACAACAGAGGCAGGCCCTCCTGGCAACTTTCCGCCTGAATCCTTACCCAGGCATCACCGAGAGGGAAAGACTGGCCGGAGAACTTGGAGTCCCAGAGCCTCGCATACACACCTGGTTTCAGAACCAAAGAAGCCTGCAGAAGAGGCAGAGCCTGCCCTTTGCCCGAGGCCACTGTGCCCAAGAGCCCCGCCCGCCCCAGGGGGTGCCTGCGCCACGGGCCCCTCGAGGTTCCTGTCGAGGAGGGAGAAGGCAGCGCACCCGCGTAGATCCGGCTCAAGCTGGGATTCTGATGGGAGCCTTTCAGAGGAATCGATTCCCTGGCATTGCCGCCCGGGAAGAACTGGCCCGAAAGACAGGGCTCCCCGAGGACAGGATCCAGGTGTGGTTTCAGAACCGACGAGCTCGCCACCCGGGCCGGGAACCGCCGAAAGTGAGGATGCCGCCTTCACCCGCCGCCTCTCTGCCTCTGCCTGAGCATCCGCCACAGCAGGCGGAGGCGTCTGCAGCGGTGTCTCCAGCTCCGCCTCCAGCTCGGCTTCCCGATTCTCCGCGGATCTTCAACAGTGCCAGCGGCCTCGTCGCCACGCCAGGGATGGAGCCCTCCATGCCACAGGCACCGCTCTGGGGCCCATGCCAAGGAAGAGCCCAGCCTGCAGTGGGCAGTGAGCAAGCCAGCCCGGCGGCTGTGCCTGCCACCTTCTGTGCGCCTCTGCCGCACCCCGCTGAGCACTCACAGCAGCGAGGGCGAGCCTCCGGGGCTCTGGCTGGACCGGACCCTGCCCTTCTGAAGCAAGGGTCCACACAGGGACCCCCGGTCGCATCTTGGCCCGGGCCTGCAGGAGAAGCGTCCCTGGGCTGGCCGCAGAAGTCACAGCCAGGCTCCTGGGCCAGCCGCACGCCCCCACTGACTACGTGGGGGCCGCCTGGGATTGGCCCTGCTGGAGTGCCTCCAGAGCAAGCCAAGGCAGACCCCGGACTCGTCGGCCTTCTAGATGCGTTCCTGTCTGGGGCTGACTTCCAGGCAGAGGCAGTCGACCTTCAGGCTCCAGAGGCACTGCAGGAGGAGAGGCCCGCAACGCCACCACCGCCCCTGGATGAGGAGGAATTTCAGGCCCTCCTGGACATGCTCTGCAGCTCCCCCTGATGCCTCACACTCAGCAAGCCCACAGCCCAGCTCCCTCCAGCCCCGACTGCCTCCCGCAAAGTGACTTGTGTGCGCCATCCCCGCCCAGCAGGAGGTCTCAGACGGGAGGCCTGACATCCTTGGGGACCCGCAAAGGGGAAGGACCTGGAAGCTACTGGCACCCGGCGGACCAGGAAGCCAGAACCTTCGACTCCTGTGCGTGTTAAGCCCCCCAGCACGCTCACCCTGGTGTGTTCCGAACTCACACCCTTTAGCTGTCTGTCAGCCAGAGTAAGGGGAGAGTGGACGGCAATGAGCGTGTGCTCAGTGGAGCGGCTGCGGTGCGGTGTGGCGCGGTGCGGCTTGGGGCCCCGGGATAACAGGGCCCAAGAGCATAAGTGGACTTTGGTGGGCTTGGAGCCCTGGCAGAACACACAGCCGCCCAAGGACCGCCGCTGGCTGGGGAAAGCACGCCGCAGGCCACTCGCTTACTTCCCACCTCAATTCCATCGATGCACTGTCATTTGGGACTGGCAGAGCCTTAGGCAAAGGGGCGATCATGCCGGTCCTCTGAAACTTCCTTCCTTGAGGCCTCCCCAATACGGGCTCTGAGACAACTGGCGGGCTGCCCTCTTCCAGAAGGAGAGGCACGACGTGGCGATGGTGGGGTCCCGGCGCGGGACTATGCCTGACGAGCAGGAGCGGGATGCCTAGGCGAAGGACATGCAAATGGCTTCAGTTCGTTGGGGCGGGTGCCCGGGGACACCCCTGCAAAGCAGTAGCCCACCGCTGCCATTTCCCAGGGCCTCTATGTCACAAGAGGGTCAGCCTCCCCAAAGGCGCCCCAGGCCATCCACAGGCGACTGCACTTCCCAGGCCGCCTGTGTTCAAGGAATTCTGAAGGATGAGTTGCAGGCGCCAAACCGTGGTTCGCGCTCTGCGAGTGAACAAAGCAAGTGTGGAGACGGACCTCGCCCCACGCTCACCTGCATTGCCCACGGGTCCCGCACACGTGCCTCCCGAGCCTCGCCCGCCTCCAGCACACGCATGGCGACCCGTCCACCTCAGGGCGGTGGAGATATACCCCGAATCCTCTCCCCTTCCTCCGTGCACTGTACTGGCTCAGCTGGACGCGTGTGTGACTTTGATCGGGGTGGGGACGTGGAGCGCTCTCTCTTTCTCCCTTGAGCTCTGGGAGTCAGTCGTCAGGGGAGCGGGCCTGAGGGCACTAGAGCAGAAGCCCCGCCTACCCCCACTGAAGTGTCCTGCTCCTGCCCCGCTCCTGCTTCCAGGGGCCCTCTCATTCTCTCCCCTCTCTTCCCCACGGAGGTCCAGCTCGGGGAAGTAACGGGCTGCAGGGCCCTCTGCAGGGTACCAAAGACCTAGACAAGGAGGGGCGGCACTTGCCGCGCCCAGGACCCGCATAGCTCTGGAGGGAAACGTGGGTTTCTTTCCAGCCCCCTTGCAAGTCCTTAGGGAAAGCCGAGGACTCGGGGTATAGAGCGCCCAGCAAAGCCCTCGGAAGGTGCCCCACGTGAGGCCCCGTGTGGAGAACAAAGGGCACAGTTAAGAGAGGGTCCTTAGAAATCAGGAATCTCCCTGAGAGCAGGAGTGCTCAGGCCAGTGTGGGGTGTTGGGAGCCTGGGGGAAAGGGCAGGCAGCTGCCTTGAGCAAGCACCTGGGTTTGGTCTATGAGGGCGGGTCCTGGGGCGGGGAGACGCATGGGTGTCCACAATCCAGGAGGCCGTGGCGCTGGGTGGGGACTGGGGATTTCAGACCTGGCTCGACCGAGCAGCTGAAGGAAGGGCTTCCCTCGTGTCCTGTGCACGCTTGCCTGCCCAGCTCCCTTGTGGCCCTCCACTCTGTGCATCGCAGTCAGGGCTTGGTTTTCCGCTATGGATGGCCGAAGCAGGTCCACGGAACCCCGACGCCAGAGGGTGGCGTGGCTTCCACAACAGAGGCAGGCCCTCCTGGCAACTTTCCGCCTGAATCCTTACCCAGGCATCACCGAGAGGGAAAGACTGGCCGGAGAACTTGGAGTCCCAGAGCCTCGCATACACACCTGGTTTCAGAACCAAAGAAGCCTGCAGAAGAGGCAGAGCCTGCCCTTTGCCCGAGGCCACTGTGCCCAAGAGCCCCGCCCGCCCCAGGGGGTGCCTGCGCCACGGGCCCCTCGAGGTTCCTGTCGAGGA